>PVJH01004605.1:0-123093 GCA_004026705.1 Nesogale talazaci
CAGGGTGGGGGAGGGACAAGCATCCCACACCCACAGGGACAAAGAAAAGAAGGGAGGAAGAAGAAGAGAGCTGATCCAAGCTACACGCCAACACATGATGCTCAGAGGAATACATCCCTCTGGAGACCCATTGCGCCACAGAAAGGACTGGGCAAATGATTCCTGGGGGCACGAGAGAGGAGAGGAGAAGGGGGGGGGGGAGGACAAACACATGGATGGTTTGGGTGAGCAAGAAACGTCATTTTTAAGGGTCATTTTTATTCTGGGAAAAAGGCCGCTGTTTTTTAAGAAGCAGAAAGCTCAGAAAGGTTATCACATGCTGTAGATTGCGGTAAAAATGACACCTCTGGTATTCGGTAAGAATGATGAAGAAATCAGTGTGTGTGTCTAAGGAAGGTGGTCTTTAGGCAGAGAACTTTCAGTTTCCACAGCCAATATAGCCTCACGTTGGGTTTCAGGAAACAAAATGATATATTTCAAGATTGAAAACAACCCTATTTGACAACGATGAACAGAACTTCCTTTCTCTGAAGTTATTTTCTGTGACACAACTTGTTCAAGATAATGGTGAAATTCTTACCAAGTAATGACTGCCATGGATTAAATTAGAAATCAACAACAATAAGAAACCTGGGATAGACACAAGTTAGTAGATATTGAACCACACATTTCTAAACAACTGGTGAGTTAGGAAATGCATTGAAATATATATACATATATACACATATATATACACATATTTACATATAATAGAATCATAATGTAAGCACACCAAAATTTATGGGGCTGCAGACCTAGATCTTAAAATGAGAAATATATGCCTTTAATTGATTATACTGCAAAGAAGAAAAATAAACAAAATCAATGGCCAAAGAACAAGCTTGGAAAATAGAATAAGAATAAAGTAAATGCAACAATAGAGGAGGAAGAAATTCAACATCACCAACAGAATTAACAAATTAGATAAATATTGGAGGAACGTATCAGTCCAATTGTTGGATCTTTGAAGAGAAGAGAAACACAAACATAAGTAAGAATACAAAATCTTGAATAAATAAAACCAACATTTTTGTGCATTTCATGGAATGTTAATTTTTCCATCTAAAGAAAAATCTAACAACTATTGAACTTCAGCTAAAAATATACATGCTGAGATATTTAAGGAGTGGCATTCTTAAATCTATGATTTCTTTAAAATGCCAGAAAGATATACAGTAGATTGACGAATAGGTATTAGAGGAATAGATGAATGCGTGGGAGAGCAAGAGCTATAAAATTATTAATGGCTGAATCCAGGTGGTAGGAATGTTGGGTTCACTATAAACTCAGTGATATTTTTATCTTTGGAAACTTTTATGATTAAATAGTGATAAAAAGCAAATTAAAGTAAGGTTCTTTTGCAGGGAAAAGATAGTGATCTCGCATTTCGTTACCCATATACATTTGATGACAAGTCAAACAGCCTTGCCTGCTAGGAAGTCATAAAAACTTTACAGAACAAATTTTATTTTTTTAATTTATTAAACAAATAAAAAACACGCAGGTATTGCTTCTTAGCACATTCTCAGTCTAACCCATACTTATCTGGAGACAGTGTTTCCATCTCTCTAGCCCTTTCCAGAAAAAAAGGCTTCTGCCGATCCCAGGTAAAATGGCAAGTGTGGACAACCTCGAGGGGCTTAAATCATACACCTTGGGGAAATTTTTGTTTGTTTGTTTTTGCTTTTCAGTTTGGGAGAAGGAAAGAAGTCTCATGAGGCAAGATCAAGACTGCAGGGTTAATGTGGTAAGTTTGCCCATGTAATTGTCATAAAGCCATCCTCACAACATTCAAAGAAGCAGACTACTCTCACAGAATGCTGATAGGAAAACATCCTTTAGTACATCTTTACTGATCCATTTCTCACAATGCAGTTTTCAATTGTCTTAACCTTGTAAGAAGAATACGCTCTTGCTATCATATGAGGTGGAGCCCTGGTTCCCGAGTAGTATGCATTGAGCTGCTATTCACAAGGTCAGCAGTTCTAAACCACCAGCGGATTCACAGGAGAAAGGTGGGATTTTCTACTCCTGTAAAGAGCTACAATTTCAGATATGTTGATTTTATATAGAGTCCATGATATTCAGTATCAAACCCTCAATAGTGAGTTTGTACCATGTAAAGGTGCCAGTACTCTGATACATGGTCTTGTCCAACAGGACATCCAAACTCAGTAGCCATGTTCCACCATTCAAATGTGCCCTGCAGTAACAAATGGATGATTATGGAAGTGAATACAAAGAGTTCGCCCTGGAGAGGAGGTCAGACTAAATGAATCATTAACGCTCTAAGCAACTCTGAACCTGTATGTTTCACAGAAAGATTCGCTTCCTAGCTTTATAAAGATGAACGTTTATGCTGATAATAGTAACCTAGGATCACTATAACATAGAATTTTTAAAAAATGCATGTAATTTTATCATGTTTTCCAGATGTGAAAAACCAAATCCCAGAAAAAGTGACTTCAATTTCACATAAGCACAGTTCCTGAACTCTAATCTAGGGGGTGCTGATTAAAAGAGACTGGTTATCTTTGGCTTCTTCCTGACCAGTGGTAGTGTAAATATCGCTTAATTTTGAGAATGAATGCCTATGCAAATTTTTACAGCTGGACACTTGCTTAAAAAAATCAAACAAAGAGAAGTCAATGAGGCCAGCAGAGCCCCCTCTGTTCAGAGGACCCAGAGACATCAAGAATCACAAGGGACAAGATGGACTTTTAATGAGAGGTCAATATGAGAATATTACATTAAATGCCTACAAAATAATTAATTTGAAGGGAACCACATTCATTCTTATATTAGACATTTCCAAGAGTGAGCAGAAATCCAATGAAATGTATTCTGTATGACCCAGGATTTTGTCATTGGAAAAAAATGGAATTCTCTGAGGCAAAATGATTATTAAGTGGAAAGCATGAAGTGATAGTTTAATGTATTCAGCAAGGTCAGCTTGCAGGGAAATGAATCATCGATATTCTTTTGAATGTGTGACAAAGGCAAATGGGGTCTGATCACGGAAGTCGATATTGAAAACACACAAACAAAAAACCTAAATTAAACTAAAACAACAATGAAAATTAGCCTGGAGAAAGTTTGCCGTGTCTGGATGATGTGGATTTAAGGATATGAATTACATTCAGTAAACTTGCATGAGATTCCACTGTGCACGCATTCTTACGTTAGACACTGAGAGTGTGGAATGCAGCTTTTTCACAAACTAAAAACATAGCAGATGATAACATTTTTGCAGCATAGATATAAATAAAATATCAAGGGATTACAGAGCAGAGAGACACTAAATAAGCCTGGGAAAGGCAAAAATGGCCTGGCTAAAATGAAATGTGAGCTGGGCCCCCAAAATATTCCCAAGGGCTAAAATGAGTTAGAAGGAATGGCAGCTAAATGAGCAAGCAGGAACACAGACCTTGAGTCATCCTCAGTGTTCGCTCTGGCTAGTGGGAACTAGTGCCAAGAGTGAAGATCAGAAAGGGACTTTCAGCCCATAGTGAGATGTGTCTTGAGTAGTTAATAAGTTGGATCTCTTTCTATTGAGGCAAATATGGCTTTTCTTATTGATGAAAAATAAAACCAGATTACACTTTCCAAAAATAATGAATGAAAGAGTAGAACATAGAGATATCACATAAAGAGAATGTAGAGACAGGTAGACCATTTGGGATTCCATTCCAATGATTCAATTATTTCTAGTGAAGAATTCTGTGGCGGTCATGTGCTTATGTTAATTTCATGATTGGGTTGTAAGAGTGGAGTCTAGCTTGTTAATCTGGAGATAGCCATTGAGTAGCCAATGAGGCCTCCATGTGGGTATGGCTTTCTCCCGAGTCTTCTGGGAAATCTTGTGATATTTCCCTCATGGAGATAAGAAGCTATCCCCTAGTTGGTGGGAGTTAGTCTCAGAGACAATGAACTATGGAAAGAGAAAATGACCAGCATCCCAGGAGCTGGAGGAGTTGGGGGAGAAGCCACATGTCCTTGCCCTGATGGAACCAGATCTCTGAAACTGGAGAAGCCATGTGAAGACCCCTGCCAGCAATGAGTTGCTTCTACCACCACTAGATGCTGTTGATGGTCCCTGAGCCCTGTAAGCGAGGAGGCATGGAGAGGCCCCTGCCAATGCCAGGATTCTGCACCCACAGACCTGTGACTTCGTGAGCAGGAAGGAGACTTTATAGACTGGTATCGGGCATATGGGCTAATATCAGACTTATGACTTTTGGCTGGACTGGATTGGGCTGCTTTCTCAATGTAGCATTCCTCTTGTATATAAACCTTTCCGTTATATCCATATGCATGTCTATGAGTTTGTTTCTCTAGCCTATCTGGACTGACACAAATTCCAATAATGCTGGATGCCACCACTCACCTGCCAGTTTGCTGTATGACCATGCTTTGCAGGCTTGGTGATGTTGAGAGCTGTGCTGCTGGTATTATTAGAAACACTATAATGGACAAGTGTCAACTGAACTTTCATAGTAATCCTAGGACAACAGCTCTAGACGACAGCTTTTAAAATAATTGACAAGTTAAAATCTTAGAAATAGCAACTGACCAGTGTCAGATTTAGTGCTAGGCAAGCTTCTCAGATTGGAAGGCATTCATCATTCAAGTGGGAGAAGCTGCTTCCTCAAGGTAGACCAAGTGTACTGACATGCATGGACTCAAGTTTTCAGAACATTTATTTCCTAATGGAAATAAATGACTCCCAATGAGAACAGCTCTCAGCATCTACTAAAAATCCGAATGTGAAATGTACAAGTTATGAGTTTAGGAAAAATAGAAACTGTCAAAAATTAATGGAGCAAGGAAAGATTGATAACCATGGCATTCCTAATGCCCATTGACATCAAGTTGATTCCAGTTCATAGTGACCCTACACGACAGAGTAGAACTTCTCTTTTAGATTTTGGATGCTGTAGGGTTTGGGATATGAGAAATCTTTGCAGCCTCATTTTCCTCTCTGTAAAGTGGCTGATGGGTTTAAATGGTTCACCTTGTGAACCATTGCAAGTCATGATCCCAAATGAACCCACGACATTAAAATGGACCTGTTTTGGGCATTTTAGATAGGACAATAATATGGTATGCTATGTCAGGAATGACAAATTGAAAAGAAATGGTGTCATATTCTTTTTTAAAAAGTTCAATATCTATTCTGAAGTATAAAATATAAGGCTGTCTCTAATAGGATAAACCAATATTCCTAAAAAGAATACCAAATAGTATGCCCATATTCAATTTTCACCACTAGCTCTTACAAAACATGAAGGTATGAAAGATTTTTACCAATGTCCACAGCGTGAAATTAATCAAACAAAGAATTAAGATGTGTTGGTAACTATGGATGATTATAATATAAAATATGAAAACAACAAAAAAATCAGCAATATGGTCATTATGTCTATGTAGTAGAAGCAATGCCAGAGATGACATAAGACCAATGGCTTATTTATATCAGATCTCATGTCACATGGCACAACTGAATCTTACCAGATGGAAAACACTAGAATAAAATCAACAGTGTGTATGGAAAGAGATACTGAAGATATTCTGCAGAGTCAGCCAGAATAAGAGGAGAGACTAACCATAGGACACCTCATTAGTCCATTAATTTAAATTGAAGCTGAAAAAAATGAAAACATATCAACGAAAGACAAGACATTGCAAATTTCTGGACTCCCATGTACTTGCTTTAATTAAATACATCCTAAGTTTAATCCCTTGGAATTTAGACAAACTATCAAGAAATACCTGATACATGGAACACTAAATAGGGCAGATCATTTGAAGGTTGACATCAAGGATATCACCAAAGAAAATGGCAAATGCTTATTTAACAGGCTGGGGTGGGGAGTGAGGGATGCAGAGGGAGACCAAATGGATATTAGAACAGAATCCGGAACTTGTTCTTGAAATAGAGAAGCTCATGCAATTGAAGGGAATGATGAAATAAAAATGTTGAATGGAAAGTTCTCAAGAATGATTTCAAAAGCCAGTTATAAAATATATGACAATCCAAAGTTAGAAAACTGAAAGGAAGAAAAAGTCTCCATGTTTCTTAATCTGAAATAATTGGGGTGCTGGGGATTCAAGTCTGGGGTTGCAAGATTGAAGGATTCTACTACATCAATGAGATGGATTGGCATAGTGGCGACACAAATGGACTCCAAGAAAGCAACAACGTTGTGAGGAGGGCAGGATGGGAGAGTGTTTTTTCCTGTGACTATGGCACCAAATTTACTAATCTGACCCCCAACAACACAACTTTAACAAAAATATTAATAGTGCAGTATGCATTAAAACAAGACAAAGTTAATACTGAGTCACTATACCCAAAGAATTGATGTACTTCCAGCCATTTGAGGAAGGGGCACAGGATCAAAACCTGATGGCATTGTGGAAGAAGTACAAACTGCCATGAATACACTGGCAAAAATCAAGGCTCCCAGAATTTATGGAACACAACTAATAACCCATTTGCAAATTCATCCAAGCTTCAATAATGCCATCGAGTTCTGCATCTGTAACTTTTAATTATCTGTTTAATCAGGCTGTGGATAAACTAAAGTAGGTTAATTTTTGAAATCCTACTTGGAACAAATGTTTTGACTAAACTTGAAACTAAGCCAACACCTGGTGAGATTACAGAAATGAATCAAAATAGACAAACTCAATAAAAGTATTTGTCCACAATACTTAGCTCAGTTTTGTTTAGATAAAGCAAAAATTGTCTTAACATAACCTTTATAATTAACTCCAAACAGGGGTCATTAAACCAGATGCCATGTTCTTATAAATGTGATTATTCAATGACAATGTATTTTTTCTGTTATGCCAGATTCAATAACAGACACTTGGAAATGTTAGTTGAGAAAATATTATGATTTAAGAGCATAGTATGCTACACAGTTGTAAGTTAAAGTACCATGACTTTCTCTATTTTCGGTACTACAGAATCCAGTGACACATTGCACTGGGCAAATGTGTTCCAAAACACTGTTTTAAAGTGCTAAAAAGCAAAGATGTCACTTAGATAACTAAAATGAATTTGATCTAAACCGTAGTTTCTTTTCAGTCATCTCATCTGTACTTGAAAGGTGGACATTGAAAAGGAAAGGCTTTTGAATTTTTCTATTGGCGGAAAAATATCACTGATTTTTATAAGTCAGTCTTAAATAAAATCATCAGCCGCAGAGAAGACAGCACTTTGATTTGCTTGATTTGGACGTATCAGTGGCAGAGACCAATCACTAGACATCATGCTTGCTGGAAGATCAGCCACATGTGGAAAACGATCAAGGAGATGAATTGAACCAAGAGCCAACACAATGGACGTAAACCAATTTGAGAATAGAGATAACAAAGCACCTGGCAACATCTGTCTGTTTTACCAAAGGTTGACATGAGTTGGAGTCATTTAATCGCAGTGATCATAAGGTTTGGGGACGTAACGAATCGACTCACACATTTTAGTCATTGTGGAACTGTTTTAGCATGGAGGCAAGGTCTTCTAATCTTGTGCAGACCCTTACCTGCTCATACAGCAGTCCTCCAGAGAAGGCAGAATACAAAGTGGTGTCAATGCTATCAATTTCAATATCCCATATTTAACCAGGAGCCCCTTGTCAAGATTATGAGGCCACCACTATTATGTGGGAAAATCAAAGCAACTATTTTCAAGTGCAGACTTGGGAAAGGAAGCTCAAGGGCACTCAACATTTCACTCAGCACTAGGGAAAATATTCAACATGTATTACAATAAAGGATGATGCAGAAGTTCAGATGCCCCACAGAAGCAATAATCAGCTATTCTCATAGGATGGAGGAAGCAGTTGTCTTGTGTTAGTGCTTGATGAAGGTGCCAACATTGGAAATTTAATCATCAAAGCTCAAGATACAGCATTGTATAGCAACTCTTCCACTTCAAAGCTGGAGGCTTGGTGTCTGCAGGCACATCATTCTCCTTTGTGTGGAGAACTGACTGCAAAGAGAAACAATATAAAAAGAAAACTAAATGTTTCATTCACTCACTGTTTCATTCATTCACTGAAGGAAATTCTATAAGTGTTAATCAAGAATGGACAAAATATTCCATCAAATGGCACAGGATATATCATTAAATATAAACAAATTACTACTAATGAATATACTAATCAAGAAGTAAAAAAGAGCCTTCTAAACGACATGATATATTATATTATATTGTATTATATACAGATTTAATATTTATAATAATATATAGACATAGTACAAAACTTGAAATAATTTAGAACTATTAAATACAATACAGGTGTAAAATTATTTTATGATGTATATTTTAATTATTGAAGCTAACAAATTCTAAGATGTTATTATAATTGCCTCTTTAATTCAGATCAATATTTTGTATTATTAAAAAAGAATCATTTTTGCATATAAGTGTAACTCAAGAGCTATTATACTAAAGTTCCACATCATACTAAAGTTCCACATCAAAAATACACAACTTCCTCTAAAACAAAGCATGATTAAGCAAGTCTCTGTAATCAGTAAATGACTGCAGGTAATTTCTTTAAGTCATAAACTTGACTTAATCTCTATGTGATACCTTCTAAAAAGACCGCTTTTGCCAAGTTGCCAAGTATGGGTGTTGTCTTAAGGTCAAATTTAATACTAAATTTTGACAAATCTCAAGTCAATATTCTCTCAAACCATTGATGATTTGCAAGTTAACTGGAATGCTGACCCACTTAAAAGCCATTTTAAGATACATCAAGCATTTGAAGACATCTGGAAGACCTCAAAGAAGGACCACTATAGGAACAACTGTCAGTCTCCACAAAGGAAGCAATAAGGCTGGGGTCCAGAAACTGGTGAAAGAAGACCATGGAATTCTCTCTAAGGCACTAGGTACCGATGCAGGAATCATGCACAATTTTCAATTTTAAGGCAACCCATGGTCCTCGGGAAACATTTGGCTCAATGGGTACCAAAAATGGTGTATGAAGATCAATGGGCTCAAAGCAAAGACTTGCCCCTTATTCTAATAGTCAACATTGAAGCTGATGAAGGTGGTGTTATAAAATAACTTGTAACCAGGGATGTGTCTTCAGTTTATAAGTTTCAGAGGGCAAGGTCCAGAGAAAACGACTTCCTTTGGGGGATCTACTGGCTAGTTAAATTCAGAGCAGGGAGTCACTTCAGAAGTTTAGAACTATAGTTTGTGGGTCATTCAAAGAATAATTGTGGTAGATTATTTTGAAATATACGGGAAGATCATGCGAGTTTATTAGGAAGAAATTCTAAGTAAATTGAAAATTGCTTTGGGAGAAAAAGCAAGGAAAGTTGTGTGAGGGATCCCCCTGCCCCCTGCCTGCCCCTCCCTCATGACAATGTACCTACTCATTCTGTGAAGGTAGCAAGGGCTGTCTTATGTGAATTCCTTTGGGAAATCTTACTTCATCCATCCTACAGAAAGGATCTTGCAGAGTCAGAATTCTTTGCGTTTTCCAATACTCCAAAAAAAACAAAACAAAACCTGATTTTGGTCCCTTGATAATTTCAAACCGGCATTTTGACATGGTGTAAGTAGAAAAGGACAGAATTACTCTTAGAAAGGCAAGAGAGATAAAAACACTGTTTTCAAATGTATACACATAACTGGATATGTTATGGAGGATATGTTGAGAGACAATAGCTTAACATTTTGTTTAATGAAGGTTTTCATTTGCTTAATAAAAGTTTGAAGTGAATGTCAGAAGAGACTCTGAAATCTTCTCTTCTTGTTAGGGTCGCCAAGGCTAAGGAAAGAAATAATGATGGCAGAAAGCTGAACAAAAATTTCAAGAAAAATATGTACAAAATCGCCGTGAAATATGCAAATGCCTTGAGTTATAAAACCAGAAAGGACAAGCACATGCAGAATCTCAGAATCTGAAAAAACAAACCTGATGAAAAAAATTCAAATCTTAAGTATCAATATTAAAAGATTCGGTGGGAAAAATACTGAATTATGTAGGAGGAATTACAAGAAGATGGAAAGAATATACAATTGCTGTTCCATAAAGTTCCACACACACACAAAAAAAAACCACATTCAACCATCTCAAGAAGTAGCAGATGAGCAAGGACCAATGGCACCAAAGGAAAAAGTCTACACTGCATTGAAAGCATTAACCAAAAGCAAGGCTCCAGGAATTGATGGAATACCAACAGAAATATCTCAATCTTCTAATGAAGCACTGCAAGCCAAGAGATCAGAAGATAGCTACTTGTCCAATGTACTAGAATAGATGAATAGTTAAATAAGTGATCCAACAGAATATGAAAACTATATAATGGTATAACTAGTATTGCGTGAAAGTAAGAAATTGCTTACCACCATTCAAAACAAATAGATCTCGACTGACAGCAGTAAATACTAGAAAGATGTGCTGGTCTTTCATTGACGATGCAGAGGCATCAGGCAGGGTCAATCATAACAAACAATGGATAGCCTTGAAAAGAAGGGGGATTCCCGGACACTTCATTGTACTCATTCAGAACCTCTACATAGATGCAGGGGCAACTGGGCAAACAGAACAAGAATATAGTACATGGTTTAAATTCAGGAAAAGGTTTTATCTTTTTTCCATACTTATTCAATATGTATGCTGAGAAAATGATCAGATTCACTCTTAAATAAAGAAGAATGCGGTATCATCATCGAATGAAGACTCATAACCTCCAATATGCAGATAATACAACTTTGCTTGAAAGTTAAAAGAATATGACACCCTTTCTGATTGAGGTAAATTGGATTACAATTTGGTGTAAAGAAAACAAAATTCCTCACAAATGGACCAGTAGGTACGGTGGTTGTTATCTCATCATTTGTCAATTTGAGACATAAGAATGTATGGGGTGGAGTCTACTCTGTCAATCAGATCATAGCCAATGGGGCCTCTGTGTGGGCATGGCCTTCTCCTGAGGATTCTGGGAAATCCAGCTGTATTACCATCTTGGAAGCAGGAGATACTACATCTCTCATTATTCACTCCATTGCAGATGTTCTACTGACAAGACAGCTGGCACTAAGGTGATAGACCACATGCCTTGGGAACTGTAGGAGCCACTTGGAGAACCCTGCCAGCACTGAGATGTTTACACCTCCACTGGATCCAAAGACATTCTACCTAGTGGCTTGTGATAATCCTGCCTTTGGTGTCATTGAATGTGTTTCATAGTCTGAAGAGGAATTTATAGACTGGTATTGGACATATGGGCTAATAACAGACTTGTGGGCTTGGGCTGGATGGGGTTGGAATGTTTTCTTAATGTAGAATTACGTTTTGTAGATAACTCTCTGTGGCAGTCATGTGCTTATATTAATTTTATGATTGGAATGTAGGGGTGGAGTCTAGCCTGTTAATCTGGAGATAGCCATTGAGTAGCCAATGAGGCCTCTATGTGGGCATGGATTTCTCCTGAGACTTCTGGGAAATCTCGTGATTTTTCCCTCGTGAAGATGAGAAGCTATTTTCCCCAGTTGTTGGGTTAGTCTCAGAGATGATTAATCATGGAAAAGACAAGATGATGCAGCCGCTGAGAAATTGGAGGAGCCAGCTGAGAGACCACATGGCTTTGCCCTGATGAAGGCAGACCTCTGAAGCTGGAGTGATATGCTGTTGATGGACCCTGAGCCCTGGAAGCGAGGAGCCATGGGGAGACCCCTGTCAGTGCCGGGACTCTGCACCCACTGACCTGTGACTTCGTGAGTCGGAAGGAGACTTTATAGACTGATTTCGGGCATATGGGTTAATATTGGACTTATGACTTTGAACTGGACTGGTCTGGGATGTTTTCTCAATGTCCTGTTCCTCTATAAACCCATATAAACCCATTCCTTATATCCATATGCGTGTCTGAAATTTGTTCCTCTAGTCTACCCGGGCTAACACATTATGGTACCGAGAGTGGGGTACGAAAGAACCCACGCGGGCACTATCCCATTGGATATAATGTGTTAGTCTGGGGCTCAGCCCCTCTCTATGCTTTTTTATAGTTCACAGATAGATATTTTTCTCTATCACATTATTTTGGTTCTTTTCATTTCTCTGTCTTTTCACATAAGTTTTAGAAGCAGTTTGTTGATGTAGAACCTGCTGGGGTTTTGATTAAGTGTTACATGGAGGCTATAGATCAATTTGTGGAACATTGACATCTTTAAAACATTGACTCTTACATAATATAAGTCCAATATTTTGATTTGAATCTTCTTTCTTTAGTAAATATATCCTGCACATAATTTGTCAAACTCAGCATTTCATTTTCTCCAATGCCTTATAAATGGTTCTTTTAAAATAGCGATTCCCAATAGCTCATTACCAGTAGAGAGAAATACAATTGACATTGATCTTGACTTTGTAGCCTGCAACCTTGCTAAATTGATTAGGTTAAGTCAAAAAGTATTGCTATAAGGTTCAACTTTATACATTTGTATATGTAAGCAAAACCTATTTTGAAATGCCTCTTTGATCAGTTACTATAGACAGGTTCTTCCAGTAATACACACAACTTAATCTGTTAAAAAAAAAAAACATTAGGATGTTTTAAAAAACCCAAATGTCCACTTAGAACAGTGGCTTCTGAGGGGATTGGTTGGCCTAGTTCAAGTCAAGGCTGAGTACCCAGGTCAGGAGAGTATGGCGACAGAATTGTTGGTCTCCAGAATTGTGATATGGATAGATTCTCTTGAAAGACAGCATAGTTATTGAGGGATTGCTATAAAGAAGTTTAAGAAAATTAAAAACTGTGTGAGTGATACAAAAACCAGGAATGATGTGATAGGTGTGTGTGTGTGTGTGTATATATATATGTATGTGTATATATATATATATATATATATTTCCCCATCATGACAATATACCTGTTCTGTCTTCCATAGTAGCAAGACCTATTCTATGAGGATTCCGTTAGGAAACCTGACCTCATCCACCTGACTTTTACCCCTTCAGACTTCTTTTTGCTCCCCAAACTCAAAGAGCATTTACAGGGAACACTGTTGAAGTCTGTTGAGGATGTCAAAACAGTCGTTTTCACTTAGTGCAAATGGAGGAGGACAGAATTCTTTGAGAAAGGCTTGGTTTGGCAGAAACACTACTTTCAAAAGTCTGTATATCTAAAAAGATATATCAAGAAACAATACCCTTATATTTTGGAATTTTTATTTAATAATATTGTCTATTATTTTATAGCAGCACTTTATGACTTTTCCTCATCTTTATTAGTTTTGAGAGTTTTATGCATTTTGTGTACACATCATTTTCTCATCTGTGAATAGACAGTTTTGGTTATTTTTCTGACTTTCTATTCTGTTAACCTACCATTCATTGCTCCTTATTGAATTTCTAAGCTTTGCTGTCATTGATTATAACAGAATAGTGAAAAGGATCTTTTTGCCTGGGTCTTGGCTGAGACTTCAAAGGTAATATTTTATCTTATTGCATATTTCCTAGCTTTAGATTTATTGTTTAAAATAGGCTGAGAAAAATTCCTGAATAGATGTTAAAAATTCTAAATATATTTCTCTCTGTTTTGATAGAGTTGTGGGATTTTACTTCTTTAGTCAATCACTATCATGCGTCTCACTGATTGCTGTTTCAAGCTTAGCCTAGTCTTGTATTTTCAAGTTAAGTTTACTGATCATGCGATAATATCTTTTTGATATATTATTGGGCATGTTCTGATAACATGTTGTTGGTCATTTTTTCCTCTATGTTCTTCTAGGGTGGATTACTCAACAAGCCTCTCATGAAAAATATCAGATTTTCTATAACATGCAGTCTCTGAAAAAGGACAGACGCATGACAAAGTAATAAGGTAGCTTCAAAGAGATGACACTGGGTGAGCTGCACTGACACAATGGCTGCAGCAATGCACTCAAATACACGAACAGGGAGGAATGGGCCGAAAAGGCCAGTGCTTCGTCCTGTTGTATATAACGTCTCTGACATAGAAAAAAAAAATTATGGTACCGAACAACCACTTAATGCAATGGCAAATATATGTATCATCAGTGAGGGGTCCTAAGTAAGCACAATTGAATCCATGCTTACCTTGGTCTTTGGGGAGTCACTCCATCCCTCTCAGGATTGCACCATAAAAGAGGCCTTGACTCCACTGTTGCAGAGTCGGGAAAGAGATACAGGCCACTTGTAGAGCAGAAAACTTTGAAAGGGAAATGGTTTCACACAGATGAGTCAGTCAGTACTATTAAGCCCCCACTTGGAGTGATTAATAAGGTGTAGTAGTTATGTCTTAGGCTATGATCCCCATGGTTAGTGTTTCTAAACCATAGGAGTTTGGAGGGTACAATAGTTAAACAATGGGCTGTGATCCACACGGTTGGTCATTCAATATCACCAGCAGCTGCATGGGCTTTCTACTCTCTTAAAAAGTTTCAATTGTGGAAACCCCCAGGAGGTCCCTCTGTGTCAGCATTGACTACATGGTAGTGAGGCTTTCATTTATGCTTTTTATAACTTTGATTATTGAAGAGTCGGAGCTGGATATTCATTTATTTATTGAGGGATTCACTGATTGCACTGTTATTATAAGCTTTGGGTATCAGAGTTATCTTGTCCTCATAAAAAACAGAGCTTATTCAACATTTGTGTCATATCTTCCTTAAATATTAAGTTCATTCAGAACTCTTGTCTTGGCCTATTTTTCTTTTGTTTTTGGTAGACTTTCACCACTACTCTAGGCATTATAATTTAACTTTTATAATCAGCACTACTCAACCTATATTTATTTTAATAGGCTTTATATTTTTCTATCTTCCAAGTAATTAGTGCATTTAGTGAGATTTACAGGCACGCAGCTTTTTCCTGTTTTACTGTTTATATTTCCTTTTGTAAAGTGTCTGTAGTGACTGTAATGATGCTCCATCTTTTGTTTCTGAGAGTGATGCCATTTAGTCCTTATGAATGACCTGGAGGAGCATTCCTACTTTCATCCTTGGGAGTCTGAGTGAAAGTCTGTCCTTTTTATTGATGATAAAATGATAACCCCTTTGATTTAATTTTTGCTTCCTAATAATGATCTCTTTACAATTTCATTAAAATTCTTTTAGCTACTTGACATAAAAAGTATATTGACTTGGAGCTTTTCTTTTCTAATATGAACAGTTACTGCTATACATTCTCCTTTGTCAATATTTTATTTGTGTCCTATAAATTTTGATATGTTGCATTTTTATTTATATTTGGTTAAAAGTCTATGTAGCATCATTTGATAATTCTTTGGGATATGTATTTGGAATGGTTTTATTAATTTTCAAATATTTATATATATTTATGTATATGCTCCTATTTTTGGTTTTAAGTTAAATATGGTCAGAGTCAATATTTTGATGTCATACATTTCTTTTCAACATTTCATTTAGGACTTTTTTGTCAGTGTAATTTTATTTCATTACTCTTTATAAGAAAGAATATTAACATGGTGCTGTTTATCTTAGGGATTTTAAAAGATATATGTGTATCTGTTATTATTATTGAGAATATACACAGTAAATCATAACTCAATCAAGCGTTTCTACAGTGGGGGTTCTCAACCTACAAATCGCCATCCCTTTTGGGGTTGAATGTTTAATTTAGGACTTTCATGGTCTGTTTTAGTGCATATCCAGTTGTTCTTCATCTTGTAGGAGGAATGTCAACCAAATAGCCCTTAAAAGAAAGTGAGGCATCCTCTTTTTGCTACTAAGAAATACTATTTTGCTATTTTAATACTTCTTTTTGGGGGAGTCATCACTACCCTCTGGTGGAAATGGGGGGCCCAGGCTTGCTCCTGGAAAGCTGCTGCTGGATTTGAACCGCCAAGCCACTGGACTGCAGTCCCACACTCAACCACTACACCACCGAGGATCAGCAACTATTTTAATACTTTTAATGAAGCAGCATATTTGATAAAAGCAAGACTAAACAAAAAGCAGGACTGAAAGTATCATTAGGCATGATATTATTCTGCATTTTTATTACTGACAACTTAGCTAAATTAATATATTTAGAAGCTAAGTGTTTTGTAGTACTCAGTACAGTTTGGTAAAGCAAAAAATATATTCCCCCAGAGAAATGTGCATTCAAGTTTTTATGCTCCAAATTGTGCCAGCACATTGCTTCCTTCTCAAACCTAATTGAAACTAGCTTTTCAAGTTGAGACTGCTATGCTACACATTTTATAATAAAATATTATACCCACTGAAATTGAATTGATTCCCACTTAGAGATCCTCTGTGAGGTTCCCAAGCCAGTACATTTTTGTGGATGCAGACACCTCCATCTGTCTCCTGAGGAGCAGTTGGTGAGTTTTGAGTCACTAACAGTCCAAGACTTGTCTCAACTTGCTACCAGGTCCTCGTAATTAGTCAGAAACATTATACAGGGCTCTGGAGAAATTTCAAAAGGCTTTTGATACTAGGAAAATCATTTAAGAAGTAGCTTTTCAATCAATCTGTCCCAGTTCAATTCTCTTCTAAAAATTTGTTCACTCACAGATTTTAAATCAGATTGTACATTTGAACAAGATCCCCAGATGGTTCTTATCAGCCTTTAGGGGGTTATTCTAGAACTCTCTATCCAGAAGAATGACTTGGGAATCTTGCTCAAATGTTGATGCTTAATCACTGTATATGGGGCGGAAATGAAAATTCTCAGCAAGAAGTAAAAGAGAATGAATCAGTTAAAAACCCTGCTTAAGAAGGTTTGCAAACATAGAAAGAGAAGTAGATGCGTATTGTTTTGAATACCTTGTACCTTCCCTGGCTACTTCCATTGCCAGAGGTAATATGCAACAAAAATGTGTCTCTTGTTCAAAGGACATTGATATTTCAGCATGTTGACCCCAGAGAAATGATGTGATTGTGTAGGTTGAATGCCCATGAAACCTGAGAAGTCACCATTGGCCCTTCCAAAGGGATTAGTTAATTCTAAATGTCAAAAGACAACCTAGGGGAGCAGAGTCAATGGTTAGATTATTTTGAAGAGCTAGTCCAAGTTGCTGAAAGTGCAGTACCTGTCAGTATGAAACACAGAATTATCTGTTGACCTTCAGGGCAAGAACTTCAAAACCTGTGGACCCTAAAATTCAGCACATATTTCTGCACATTTCTGAGATGCCTGTTTTTCTTGTATCTATCAGACAACAGAAACTGGGTTTCACTAGCTGTCAACAACAGAAGGAAAATCATCAATAAGAGGCAGATATGGAGTGTGCAAATAATTTCCTTGAAGAACAATGTTTTTTTTTTTCTATAACTTCAGAAAAACTGGATGGTGCCAGCTACCATTACTAACTGAGTACCTGGATCAAAGATTCTTAAGAAGAATACTTATGAATATGGTAAAATTGAGAGTAGGATTTTTTTTATTTCAAATCAGTAAATTTTGTTGCATGCAAATTAAGATTGAAAAAAATTCAAAACATCATATACACTCAGTGGCACTCAAAAAAGACTAACTGATAATGCTCAAAGATTCTACGAAGGCAATTAAAAGAAACTTCTATGGGATCACATTTCTAGGGACAAAAAGAAGAAAGGGAAACACACACAAGATTTATAAAGAGTAATTTGTTAGCTTTTTAAAAGTGATAATACAAAGGTCCCAGAAATCTGCATCTTTATTGACACCTGACATTGCCGCACAAATAGCAGTCCTCATAAACAGCCATTTGTTTTACTCTAAATGAATGAGAAGTCCCTGTCTTTCTTAGAGAAAAGCACCAGATAAAATGGTCTGTCAACATTTTTCATAACAGTGATTAACTGTAGCTCCCTGTCTACATCTCCCCATCAGTGTCCTACCATCATCAGTGGCCTGAGATTGCAAGCACATCTAGTTTGGAATCATTACACTGAGAACTGCCATTTTTCCCAGCTTACAAGAGTGAGTGGAAGTCACATGGGGCCTGTGTCTCCAAGAGTCTTGTCTTCCATTTTGAGATAAAAGGATAGCTACCAGTTTGGTTCCCAAGTTTTATTCACTCACTTTTCCCGAGAAGTGAATTTTTCATCCTGGCTAAGTAGGAAGTAAGTTCCTACTAAGTTACTAAGGAACTTACTAAGTAAGTCCCTAAGTAGGAACTAACTTCCTTTGTTAATGACGAACACATTCAACCAGTCACATAATCTTCTTCAAATATTGGGGGTGAGAGGAAGGGATTTCAAATACCTTTTGGGAAAGGCACCTCAGAAGTTACAGTGGTAATCTTGCTCTTGATTCTTTCATTGGTCACAAACCCTCCCCCTGAGATAACCAGTTTTCCCATTTCCTCACTTCTTTCTTGAAGAAACTGCTCAAAATTATCAGTACTCGTTTTCTACAATTTACAGGGTGGGTACAATCAAGGGTGAACTTCAGACCTGCTTTTCTGTTGCTCCCCTTCAACACAGGCTTTTTCACAGGTGCTATGTTGGCAGCAGATGCAGAAACGTGGTAAAATTTAGCCATTTCCTGAAAAATAAGCATCTGTCCCACTGCTCAGAAATCAGGAGAAATCAATGCTAATAGACAAATGAACAGCTATTGTAGCACTGTTATTTCTCCAAAGGCACAAACTAGCTCTAGGAACACCTTCTTTCCAATTCCGCTTACTGGCATTTCCTACCCCCGAGACTTTCAGTAATTTTGTTTTGGAAAGTTTAGTACTACATGCACATGAAGCAATCCTTAAGGTTGCTTTTCCCTATGAATTTGCCCATGTTTTATGAAGTGTGTGGACCAACGAAAGACTTTCCCACATTCTTTACATTCATTGGACTTTTCTCTACTGTGAATCCTCATATGTCTAGTGAGGACTGAAGAATGACAAAAGGTTTTGTCGCACTCCCTACATTCATAAGGCCTCTCTCCATTTTGACATCTTATATATGTAGTGAGATATGAAGACTGCCAAAAGCCTTCACCACATTCCTTACATTCATAAGGCCTCTCTCCACTGTGTGTTCTTGTATGTCTAATCAGGTGTGAGGAATGATGAAAGTCTTTGCCACATTTCATACACACACACACATTATATATGGTTTCTTTTCAGTATGAGTGTGCATATGTTTAGGGAATTTGAGGCCCAACTAAAGGTTTTGCCACATTTCTTACATTCACAAGGTCTCTCTCCACTGTGAGTTCTTAGTTGCGTAGTGAGGTGTGATAGCCAACTAAAGGCTTTACCACATTCTTGACATGCAAAAGGTCTTTCTCTGTTGTGACTTCTGAGATGTACAGTGACGTTTGAGGGGTGGCTGAAGGTTTTCCCGCATTCACTACATTCATAAGGTCTCTCTCCACTGTGAGTCCTCATATGCTTAGTGAACTTTGAAGACCAACCAAAGGCTTTGCCAAATTCCTTACATTTACAAGGCTTCTCACCACTGTGAGTTTGTAGATGTTTAGAAAGGTATGAAGACTGACAAAAAGTTTTCCCAGATATTTTGCATTCCTAAGGCCTCTCTCCACTGTGCATTCTAAGATGTCTAGTGAGGTGTGCAGAATAACAAAAGGATCTACCACGTTGCTTCCACACGTAAGGCCTCCCTCCACTGTGAGTTCTCATATGTCTAGTAAAGCTTAAAGAATGATGAAAAGTTTTGCCACATTTCTTACATTCATAAGGTTGCTCTTCACTGTGAATTCTTATGTGTGTTGTCAGGTGTGATGATTGATTAAAAGTTTTGCCACATTCTTTACATACATAAGGCCTCTCTCCACTGTGAATTCTTATGTGTGTAGTGAGATATGAAGACTGACTAAAGGCTATGCCACTTTCCTTACATACATAAGGCCTCTCTCCACTGTGACTTCTTAAATATATAATGAGGTTTGATGAATGACAAAATGCTTTGCCACATTCTTTCCACTCCAAGGGTTTCTTATCATTAAGGGTTCTCACAGGAGTGCTGAGGTCAAAAGGATAACCATAGGTATCTCCATAATCCTTACACTGATAGACATCGCATTGGGAACCAGAGCTGATACGATGCTTAAGTGATGAAGGTTCCAGGGAGGAATTTTCACATGGAAGGTATTCAGGGTATGCTTCCATAATTGTTCTCTTGAGCATGGAAAGATTTGGAATCCAGTTGAAGATCTTTTCAAATTGATTGTCTTCATTACATTCACAAATATTTTCTACCATATATTTTCCCATTCATGTATCCTTATTGTTCTCCATGTCCTCAGACATTCAATTCACAGATTTGGCCAACCATGGAGCACCAGATGTTATTTTTCATAAAGTGTACTACTGTGTCTTCAGTGGGGACCTGTTCTCCATCATCAAGATCTTGAGAAAACACTGAGGTCAGGTTTTCAAAGGTTTCCGTCATCACATCTCCGTAGAGTTCTCTCTGAGAAAGATCCAGCAAAGCCCACTCTTCCTGGGAAAAGTCCACAGTCAATTCTTCAATAGCCATTGGGTCTATTTCCTGGCTCTGGCTTTTGCAAGTCTAGGAGAATGTGTTCCCTATGGCAAAAAAGCACTTCAGGATGAGAGGTGGGAGAGGAGGCAGAGCCACTGGGCGGTTTACAGGCAGGTGAATGATGTGTGCGGTCCACAGCCAGAGAGAGCAGCTTAAAACTCGTACTAGTGATGTCAGGCAAGTGTAAACCGGTCACTCTTGGTTTCTATTTGCCCAGACTAGACTAGCTGTCCATTCACCACACCCTTTCTCAAAGAGCAGTCTGCTCAGCCCACTCAGGCTTTTCAAGGGGACACCTCAGGACACTTTGAGGTGTGGGCACTCTGCCTTTTTCAAGAGTAGAATTTTAAATTCTCAAGGAATTTATATTTTCTGCAGTCATAGAGGCTGCATGAAGCTCTGAAAGCATAAGCCTGAAATCATTTTTAAACCTTAAACACACAAACCTCCCAAATGCCTAATGCCTCCTTAAAACCAAATTAAGGTTTATTAAAGGAAGTCTGCCTTGAGGATTGGGCTCTTTGAAGAACTATGTGTATGGAATCAAACTAAGAACAGCAACTTGAAAGCTTAGACAGGAAACTTCAAGGGACATGAGTGAAGGTCAATGGGGGAGGAACAATTCAGACAGAGAGAGTGAAATTGACTGCATACAACTCAGAGAATGCAATCAGGGTTGCTGAACTGCATACAAAGCAATTGTCGAAGTGATGTCTGTTCTGTGTATATTCTTAGCAATAAAAATGAGCAAATACAATAAATTGCAAGGACAAATGAAATAATATATTAAGAGACATTTATTTTATATAATTTCATGAGCTCTTGCCTGGGCATGTGTTTGTCTTCACTATTACAAACTAAATCTCCATCCAGGCAAAACCATGTTTCCTAATTCAGAGCTGGCTTAGTGACTCTCAAGTCAGGTTCTCCTCCTGGAACCTTTATCTATAGACCAAATCGCTGTCTGCCCTTGTGCCACATGGGGAAACATGCAACATGCAAGTCGTCACTGTATATCACCTAACTTACAAATGGCTAGCAGGGTGTGACAGTCACTTATTTGTGATGCCAATTTCATGATTGGGATGTAGGGGGTGGAGTCTATCTATAACCTGTTAATCTGGAGATAGCCATTTAACAGCCAATGAGGCCTCTGTGTGGGCATGGCTTTCTCCTGAGATTTCTGGGAAGTCTCAAACTATTTCCCAAGTGGAGAAGAGAGACTTCCTTCTCATTCTCTGGGAGTCAGTCTCTGAGATGCCGAACTACTAAAAAGAAAGCATGGCACTGAGGAACTGGAGAGTTGGAGGAGAAGTCACCTGGACTTACCCTGATGGAACCAGAAATCTGAAGCTGGAGAAGCCACTTGGAAACCCATGCCAGTGCTGTGTTTATTCTACTACCACTGGATGCTGTTGATGGACCCTGAGCCCTGGAAGCAAGGAGCCATGGAGAGACTCTGCCAGCACCAGGACTCTGCACCCACTGGCCGGTGACTTTGTGAGTCAGAAGGAGTCTTCATAGACAGGTATCAGGCATATGGGCAAATATCAGGCTTATGACTTTGAACTGGACTGGGTTGGGCTGTTTTCTCAATGTTTCATTCCTCTTGTATATAAACCTTTCCCTTATAACCATGTGCTTGTTTATGAATTTGTTTCTCTAGACTACCTGAAATAACACACAGAGTTTAATTAATTTACCTTCTCTCTTTTGGTACATGTCTGCTGTCACCAATTTTATCCACTAGCTATAGTGGACACGAATTAATTGATCCCATTCTCAGCACCAATTGCATATGCATTGCCTGATTTTTCTGGAGAGATCATAAAACTTGAGTATTTTCTTTGTCGGCCCATCTTGAAAATAAGTATAAGCAGATGGCTCTTGGCCCTGTCCTCCATGGGAGACCCCTCTCCCTGCACTGCCATAGGCAGACATAATCATGAGGCCAGAAACACAGCAGTGGGCCACACCAGAAAGGATGAGACCATATACCTCAGGCGTGACACTCTGACCTCCTGAAGCCATACAAATCATGGTGGTATCAGTTCAGCCACAGGGTCTCCATTCTTGAGCAAATGATGTATCCAGTGGTTCACCTTCCTTGAGTTTGCTACTCCTTCAAGTACACTGCCTCTACCCTTCCTTGAGGGCCTTGCAAGTCATTATTGCCACATACATGGATGCAGCTGCCCACTGAAGAAAAAAGATAGCAAAATACAAACAAAAACTTATTCTGTAAATAATTCTCCTATGAAATGTCAAAGGAAAATAGCAGTGAGCCAAGCACCCAGAATATATCTCCTCTGTTACATAAGGCCTCGTTACAGATGCTCTTCCAGCTTCTGAATGCAGACAACGTGTGGAGGAGTACTTCTATAAATTATATAGCTGCATTAGTCTGCTTCTTTTTTAAGCAGATGGATGTATGTGGAATAAAAATTCAGTAGTCAGGTATTGTTTGCTAAATATACAGTGTAAGTCTCTCCCTTTTACTGTCCCTACTCAGCAAATCTTCCTTTCCGGAGACAGCCTCTGCTATTATCCCTATGCTTCCTCCAGGAGAGATTATCTACCTGCTTCTGAAGGTATGTTTTGTCCGTTTAAAAAAAAAAACAAAAGGAAAGAAAGAAAGGAAAAGTCACTTGCTGTACATTTGGCTGCTCTACCGACCCTGAGCCCTATGAGAATATATGCATCATGTTCTTTGGCTTGCCTTGGGTAGTGACACATTTTGACCTCCAGGCAATGACAGGAAGCTTACATTTATGAATACTTGGCTACATCTTCCCTGTTGCCCTTGAGTTGATTCCAAGTCATCTAGTATCCAGTGATTTCAGAGTCAGTGACCTTCAGATGCTCATGGCGACGACTTTCTGATGTAGATGGCCAGACCATTCCCCTCAGGTTCGAGTGAGTGATTTTGAACTGCCCAAATTTCAATCCGTAGCTGCATTATTAAGCTTGCTGTTAATGTTTGTGTTAGATGCTGTTGAACTAGTTCTGAGTCATACTAACCCTGTGAGGGCTACTAACCCTCAGAGGGGCTGGTGTGTTTGAACTGCTAACCTTTTTGCTATAAGTCAAATATTTACCCATAAAAGCAACAGCTAAGAAACCAAATGATATAATCTACTGGGCAACTATTTTTACAAAAGCTTCCTTAGCATATTGGAATGTGAAGCTGTCATTATTAAAATTGAGGAACCCATAACCCAAACCATGGTGCTTCCAGTGTCTTGTGGGCATGGGAAGGCTGAACAATGATCAGAAAGACAATGAATTATGCCTTTGAATTGTGGTATTGGTGAGTATAATTGAATGTTCCATGGACTGCCAAAAGAGTGTGCGCGTCTTTGTTGGCAGTATGATCCCAATGTCTCTTAGGAGTTAGGATGGTGATGAGATGCCTCTCGTACTTGGGATGTGTGATAGAAAAGTTCAGTCCCTGCAGAAAGATATCCTGCTTGGTAAATAGAAGGTCAGTGAGAAAATGAAAGCGCTCGATGAAATAGATTGGCACCGTGGATATCACCAAGAGCTCCAACCTAACACTTTGAGAAGAACACAGGGCAAGTCAGTGTCTCAACCTTTTGTACACAGGGTTGCTCTGAGTCAGAAACAACTTGGCAGCATCTAACAAAAGAGTGCTTCAAGTGTCTCAGAATTCTCATGCCTCTGTTCTCTTAGAATTGTGGACCAGAAGTGACTTTTAGCCCCTCATTGTAACACCATCTTCTGTATAAGTCGGCAGAAGAGAACATCAAGCACTAAGCAATCCAATAACCCAGGATGCATGGAAAGCTTTTCCGGAATGCTCATATTATAAGCACCTTATTTTTATTTCTAGCAGCATATTTTATTTCTATGCTCAAGGAAATATTAATCTACGGGTATATTCTCAGGGTCCCTGTGTTTCTTCTATGCTGATGACTTAAAAAGAAAAAAATCCCTTTTTCTCTACCTCTTATTTTATTTCACTCAAGAAGAGTCTTTGAGAGCATGCATAGGCATCTCAGTTGGTTAAAACATGGCTCCCCAGTATTTTTAAACATTACTTAAGATGAATTATCTATTTACAGATGATTTTATCTGCTACTGCATTCAGTTTCACAGAGTAGCAGCTATTTAAAATATAAAGCCTCTTTGAAGCTATAGGCATATTTTTACAATTATCTAGGCCAAAAAAAGGACTATATTGTAAAATTCTCATTAGAACGAGTGACCTGGCTGCCACTCTATAAAGAAGTTTGCCTCAGATTCAAACACAGAGATTCAAACATACATTTTTAAAAGACATATAGTGCAAAATGACAAAGGATCAGGATTAAACATCCAGGACTTAAAAGTGGTGGCTTTTTCTTGCTCTACAATCTAAAAATACTATACAGCTCTTAAATAATCCTTGGAAATAGAAAAACAGTTTAATGAGCCAGTTATACCAGGCACCACAAACATAGATATCAATCCTATTCTTTACAAAATAATAGACAAAAGCACTGTCTTTAAGCATAAGAATTTTTTTGTCTTTATCCCCAGTTTACAGAGCTTAAATTTCTTAAGTAGATATTATGAATATTTGGTTCAAATGCATTACTATGAGCTCCACTATCAAGAAGACCTCTATAGTAAACTCAAGTTCATCATTTATTATTTTAGGGCCACATGCCCATTGCTAAAAGAATAATGAGATTTATGTGAGAGGAATTAGAGATTATGAAACGCCCTATGGTGACTAGAAAATAGACCTATATCCATATCTAATAAATAAATGCATAGATAGATGATAGATAGATAAATGGATAGCACTCCAGTACACTAATGTGTCAGGCTGAATTCTCTAGAGAGGAAACCAGTAACACTTTCATGTGTATACAGAACAGGAAATATTTAGCAAGAAACTGGGACACTGTTTTAGAAGTGGGAACATTCTAGCTGGTTCAAGTCCTTAAGTGAAGTGTTAAGATAGAGATTTGTTCTGGCCCAGGTAGCTGCTGGGACTAACAAAACCAGAAAACAGGAAGTGCACAGCTGGTGGAGGCAGGGGCAGATGAAGCCAAGGTCATGAGAAGTCAGCTTCATGAGTAGGATAGATAAGGAAGGGTTCAAGAGGCCCCATTTATTTGGAGACAAATTGCAAAAAGCATATAAAGCTTTATATGAATTACCGTAATCTTAGTAGCAACTTGCTATGTTTTCTAATACAGAAATTTTGTGAGTGATACAAAGCTGCATGGCTATTAAATGATAGATGTGGCACTTGATCCATATTTTTAAAATATCAAAGACAGAAGACATATGTTCTTCTTTGTGGACCAAAGAAAGCAACTTTCAATGATCCATTGCAGAGCAATGCTTACTTTTCATATAGGAATGAGCCAGTATGACAGGCACTGATGCATTTCAAGACCCACATGGCATGTCACAGCATGCATCAGAAGCTCCCTTTGACTTTCTGATGGATTAATTTTCTGGGACCTTAGCTAAGTAGTTCTTTGATCAATGGAAATAGTTCATTCAATCCTGAATGGAAATAGTTCATTCAATCCTGTGAAGTTTAAGCTCAGATAACCATAAAACTCCTCAATTGATATATTTCTTTCAATAATAATATTATCACAAAGAGTTGTGGCCAAGGACCTCGCTTCTGCCATTTTATGAACTTTGGCAATCATCCAGGAATGAGGTTTACTACATTGGCAGAAATATGAAACAGAACATATTTCCTAAATGATCCTTCCATCATTAGAGAAGAAAGTTCATCTTGTAACTACAATGCTATGCCAATGTAAATCATGTCTTATTTCCATATGGTATATTTAAAAGAAATACTAAGCTTTAGATTTTTATGGCATTGAGTTTCAGTAGACCCAGAATTGCAAGATGTGGCACAATGCCTTCCGAGACGCTTGTTCTCCTGGGAGTACATCACAGGATATGCAAGATTGATTTTTCCTCCATGTCTTATAGTTTTCCCAAAATATTTAATATCTGTTGCATCAAGAGATAAAGTTATATAACTTGTATTAACTATAAATTTGACAGAATGCAATGTAGAATTATTTGTCTAGACTACTAACTGAAAGAAATTAAATATTGTAGCTTATTATAGAATTCTGACTTATAATTCTCAGGTTTTGTTGGTAAAAACTTTAGTAATTATTGGTTTGCTTGGGATATTGATTTAATCTACCACTGCTAGCAAGATGAATCATATTATTATTTATTAATATGTTATATTAATTTTAATATTGATTCCCAGTACTCAGAAGTCACTACCTGCTATATTAATCATGTATCTATATATTTATAATTAACATATGATCAGAACTGAGTCAGCATTTCCTAACAAAGCAGTAACATGTATAAGTAAGTCATATATATATACATATGTCATTGACATTAACATTCATTATTAAACATTAGGATTTTTTTTCTTTGCATAAGCCAATCTTCAGAAAAAAACAGTAATTCAATGTGATTTATTTTAATTTGTTGGCTACTTAACTCCTTAAAAGGAAGACAGAAATAGGTGAGTCATTTTGTGCAGGAAAAGAAAGACTATTTGTCCCCAGGAAACTGCTTAGTGAACTAAGTCACAGAAGATTTGATTGGATATAAATCTCAGAACACACAGCTTGAGGAACAACACAGGGATGGAAAGAGAGAGATTGTTGAATTGTATGCTCTACTTGCAGTCTCCAGTAGTGCTGGGAGGAAGTAAAATGCAGGGAAGGAGTATGGTTAGAAAAATCAAAGCAAAAACAAGGACACATTAAAACCAGGAGCTCATGCATCTTGGTCATCTTTACAGCATGGTCTGAACTCCCCAGCCTCTATGTCACCCTGGCCCAGCATATACTTCCCCTCTTTCTCCAAACTATTAAATTAGAATTCCCCTTATTTTCTATGTCTGCCAATGGAAATTTACTGATTATTGACGCCTGTCTTTGCACATATTACCAAATATATAATTATTACTAGTACACAAGATGGTTTTATTTATTTTATAAGCTTCAGTTTTTGTTCATGTGTCCTATTATAATACTTTCAATTTTTTTTCCTAATTCTCTCCCACTCTCTTTTCCTGTCTGACCCCACGCTCCTGAGAACAGACACACCCCCAAGCAAAAACAAGCAGCCTGAAGTTTCCAGCACACGGAAGCAAAAAACTGCTTTGTTTTCTTTTCTATTTTCCTTCAGGTGAACAGGCCCACCCACCTTCATGCTGCTATAGTAAGAGAAACTCAGCACCCAAACCCAAGCCACACTTGAATCGTTTTATTTATTTTTGATCTATTATTAGTTTGAAGTTTACACATGTATCATATCATTCAATAGTTCAATGCTGTCAAGCAGAATTATACAATTGCTACCAGTTTCCAAACATCTTTTTCTTCCTTGCCATTATCTCCCTCTGACCTCCTCACCTCACTGTCTTTTGTCATTTGTGCCTCTCCTTGTCTTACACACACATACACACACACGCACACACACACATCCTATCTCTTTCTGCTATTTCCTGTTTACCCAGAGAAATATATTTCCATGAAACTTATAAAATACATTGTCCCACTATTGTTATAGATTGGTTGACCCATCTAGGTAGCCACATGTTACGACTATCATTACTTTTATATGATTCTGTCTGTTCTTCCCCCTCACACTTCCCAGGGACTCATCTCTCTACCCTTTCTCTATTTGCATGTTTTCTATTGAATCTCGGCTCTGTCACTAGAGAGAGACAGCCACCTCCACAAGCCTCTGCAGCTCAAGTACCACAATGCTGAAGAAACAGCAGTCAACCACAAATGTGCCATCCTGTCTGCTAAATCTGGCTCCCAAGAGAACTACCTGTTTTCTTTTGGACTTGATAGATTAAACATAAGTGTGCCATGTGTTGGACAAACAGTAGCACAATGAATACCTTTCTGGTGGGGAATTACAGGGGTGGGGTGGGGTGGTTGCAGGTGGGTGGGTAGGGGGTAGAGAATCAAGAAGAAGAAACACAAGCAATCCAAAATTGCCCAAAGAGGCCCAAGAACTACCGGAACATGTAAAGGAATGTTGCTTAGATTCTTTCAAGAGATGTGGGGAATGCTCACGGCCACTCATGAGGACAACAGAAGAAATTGAATTGGAAGTGTCCCCTAGTGGATTAATCCTCCTCGAACCCCCTCTAAAGATCATCTATGAATGTAAATAACCTGGCTATCAAAAAGAGAACATTGTAAAATCTATTCTGGCAGACATAGGTTAAAATGTAATTCCTTATTTAACTTCCCTTTTGGCCACTTTTAAAGTTGGGTCAGTTTTTGATCGTTCTGCTTTCTTTTCAATTGAGGCTTTGCTATGTGCTGTCTAGTTATTGTTGCTGTGTTCACTTCCAATTTGCATTTTGTATAGGTTTCTGTATACGGAATCCAGGATAGGCAAATCTATGGAGAAAATAACTAAAACATGGAGGGTGAGACATTGTCTAGAGATGTGGCAGGGGAGGTTGGTGGAAAATATAGAGCTAATGATCAGAACATGTACACAGCTACAGATAATGGATGGAAACACAGTGGATCCCGGAAAGATAACCCCCACAAAACCATAATGAAAACAGTGATACCAGGAGGCCAAGAGGAAGGGGATGGGGTGGGCCGAAAAATGGGGAACCAATCACAAGGATTTACGTATGACCTCCTCTCCAGGGATGAAGAACAGAAAAGTGAGTAAAAGGAGACACCAGTCAGTATAATATATGAAAGAACAATCACATTTCATAAATTATCAAGGATTTCATGAGGAAGGGAGGAGAAAAATGGGAAGCTGATACCAAGGGCTCAAGTAGAAAGAGAATGTTTTGAAATGACGATGGCAATGAATGTACAAATGTGCTTGACACATGGATGGATGGATGGATGGATGGATTGTGATAAGAGTTGTACAAGCCCCCAATAAAATTATTTTTTGAGAAAAATATTCTGAAACTGATTATGGTGATGATCGCACAACTCTTCTTAATCTGATTAAGGGATTAAATGATATCAAATATGAAGCATACATGAATAAAACAATAAAAATGTGTCTAGCACATTTGTACACATGTTGCCACGATCCTTTCTAAAACATTTTCTTTCTACTTGAACCCTTGGTGTCAGTTTCTTGTTTGTTTTCCTCACTCATTCCTGAATGCTTGATAAATTGTAAATTACTATTATTTTCATATCATTTTATACCAACTGCTGTCTTCCTTTGCTCATGTTTCTCTTGTTTGCCCCCCTTGATTGGGGGGGGGGCGGGAATTATACACTGATCATTGTGATCATTTCCAACTTTCTTCTCCAACCCTTCCCTACCCTTCTGGTATCACTAGTCCCCTAATTTTTCCTGAGAGATTGAAGTTTCTTGCATTCTCTGTGTTGAGGGCTCTTGTCTTTACCACTGTCCATGCTCTGATCTAGCCAAATTTGTAAGGTAGAATGAGGGTCATTTTATTGAGGCAGAGAAAGCAATAAAGACCTAGCGCAGTAGTTCTCGACCTGCTGGACGTGACTCTTTTGAGGATCTAATGACCCTTTCTTTCACAGGGGTCACCGAAGATGATCTGGAAAGCATGTCTGAGATGTCTTCAGGAATCAAGACGCTGCTCCTCTGTCAGTCTCCTGGAGTGTCCATCCATATGCTGATAGACCCACATACAAGCATGCAGCATGAAGACTGTCACTCATGCTACACCGTGCTTCAAGACAAAATTTCAATTATTTGTCACTAGGAATAAATATTTCACAATATATAATTACATATTGTTTTGTGATTACTTACTATGTTCTAATTATGTTCAATTTGTAACAATGAAAATACATCCTGCAGATAAGATACTTATATTACAATTCACAGCAGTAGCAAAATTACAGCTATGGAATAGCAATGAAAATAAGTTTATAGTTGGGTGTCACCACACATGAGGAACTGTATTAAAGGAACACAGCATTAGGAAGGGTCACAGCATTTTAACCCCGCTGAACTAGAGGAATATTGTCTGTTGTGCTGGTGCCATACTGCACAGGAGCTGGCTTATCCTGTCATTGTGACCTTTTTTTTTTTTGACTGGGGGGATGTCCACTTGCCTCCAGATGGGTTTTGAGTCTCTACTCTATCCCCGCACCTCATCTATATGATTGTCTGTTCTGGGTCTTCTGGTGCCTGATACCTAATCCCATGGACATCTCATGATCACACAGGTTGGTGTGCTTCTTACATGTGGACTTGCTTCCCAGCTGGATGGCCACTTATTTATTTTCAAGCCTTTGAAGATCCTTTGAAGATCTTTCAAGATCCCAGATACTATATCTTTTGAAAGCTGGGCACCACCACCTTTCTTCACCACATTTGTTTTTATCTTCAGGGATACTGTCAGGAAGCTGAGCAGCACAGAATTCCAGGCAATTAGAACAAAGTGTTCTTGCATTGAGAGGGTAGAGGTTCAAAGTTCCTCTGCTACCATATTATTTAACATATAGTATATGTACATAGAACTGTGTCCCTGTAATATATATATATGTATATGTATGTATGTATGTATGTGTGTGTGCGTGTATATATCTGGATTCAGACCTCTACAAATGTCCTTTGCCTCCTAGTTCTCTTCTCTATTTCCTTTGACCTTCCTCCTGTCCCATTATCAGGTTTGACTTCATTTGGCTCCCAACAGTTCCTCTCAGCTACAGGTTCCATGATGTTTTGTCACCTTTCTTTTTCCCCATTAAAAAGGAATCAGATACAATAGTTGAAAGTGAATTTTGTTTTTTCTACAGTCCTTTTAAAGATGTATAGTCACAAAGTGTTGGCTTCGATAATTGTCCAATGATTGGCCCTAAAACAAATATTTGTCCATGTCTTAGGAGGAAAGAAGGAGGAAGATGAGACTAATGATTGGGAAAAGACTTTACACCTGCATTCATGTTTTCAACGAGGAAGAAGGATATTAAACTATGTTTAGAAAGTGAGGTCAAGATTAATGAAGAATTCCTGAAGAGTTAAAGAAAAGGTTATTTTAAAAGTTAAAAAAGCCACTGTCACATTAAAGAACAAGGAAACAATTGACAAAAGTTCTAAAATAGGTGTTAAGAAAGCCCTGAAACTTAGATCTTTTCAAACATTCAGTGTAATGTATATACACATTTTTGGCATGGCATTCTTGTAGTTGAAATCATTCCAAAGCAAGTGACTTTAACCTGAAAAATATCATCTCTGGCAGAAAACTGACAGCTTCCTTTGCTGTAAATCTCTCTGCTAATACTGATAAATAACAATTTTCCACCAAAGTATCACTGTGCAATGAGAGAAAATATTTAAAGACTCTCTCTGCAGATGGTAAACTGAAAGTTTCTTTAATAATAAAAACTTGATATGGACGTTCAAGACTTTAATTTCTAATGAAATAGCAAAACCATTGGTGTTCAGTGTTTCCAATTCTTACCATTTAGCTAATTAGCAGAATTAATACACAACTGCATCACTATACTAGCTATATGGCATCCACAGGCTGTTCCAAAGTATAAAAAAAAGCCTCTTTCCTAACCATGCTTTTAAGAACTTGCAGATATGTCTGAACAGGTTCATACAGTTTCTGATTCAGGTTTACTGTGGAGCCTTAGTGGGTTATGTATTAGACTGCCAACTTCAAGATCACAGTTCAAACTCATTGAAGGAGAAAGATAGGTTTTTCTACTCTCTCCCACACAGTTCTTTGTATGGCAACTGAGCAGATTCTGATGCAAGATAGAAAGTCAAGGGTACTTTTTCATACATTGACTTATCAACCCTAAAACTCACTACCTTTTTTGAATGCGTGTTGTTCAGTTGGTCCTCTCAGTTGATTTTATTTCTATTCTTCTTGGCACAAAATTCACACTTTCACATTGTAGATTTGACACTGAAAATTATATTTAAGGAAAATGGGACCTCAAGTAATCTCATGAAATTTTGACCCAAATAATTCATTTTGCATACACATGTCATTTCTTTTCCAAAAGAAGCCAGAGATCGCTGCAGCTAGTAATGCATAATTAAATCTGTGAAACATGCCATTCTATCTTGCAAAATAAGCCACTCTTCTTGTTACAGTGGAACATAATGAGTTCTCCATGGGAGGAGAAAAGAAGTTCACATTTCACAGTACATGTCACTACACACCATCAAGCGGCCTTCATTTTATGTTGCATTGACCTGTGGATACACGACACTGGGCAATATTTCTTTTACTGCTTCAAATATTAGACATATTTACAAGTGTATTGATCTGGTGATTCTTGAAACAGCACCAGCTTCCCCTCTGAGTTCCAGTTTTTGAGGTGCAGAATATAAGTGATCTACCACTCCTCACTCTTCTCATCCATAAAAAACAAACAGATGAACAACAACAAAAAAAAAACACATAAGATATTTAAGGAAGTGCAGTGCTGGCTTTACCTAAAACAGTTTGTGCTGTACTGAATATTTAGGTCAATTTGTATTTCACATGACATCCTTTGGTCCAAAGAGATATTAGAACAACACAAGTTAAATGAATCTTGAATTCCCCCTGTGTCCCCTCACCTTTATTGGGAAATGAATAGAAGGCAGTTCCAATTTGCTATCTTGAAAAAGGGTCACAAATGAGAGTTCCTGCAAAAAGACAGGGAGTCCATAATGGTGTGGTAGGTCCTATGTCTGACTGCTCTAACCACAATTTCAACTCTTCAAACCCACCAGTGGCTCGACCAGGGGGAAACAACACTGTCTGAGGCCATCAAGGTTCACAGCCTCAGCACCCACAGAAGTCCGTTGCTGTCAGATGGTGTCACTGTGTATCATAATCAACAGACTGGGTGTGAGGGTTACAATATATACAGATTCAAATGTTCAGAAACCGAAACTCTCAGAGTTTCAACTCCTTTATTAAAATTGAAATGTTCTCGTCTTGTTTTAAGATAGCACAAATTCACCTACGTGCAGGAGCACTTCAAAGTTAATTTTTTTTCTTTTAAAGAAGGTTGGCAACAGCCTCTCTTCTAAAACATTCAACATGAATTACCCATTCATTTTTATATCTTCAGTTGTCTTCTAAAATGTTTGTTGTATATTTTGAAGAAGAACATTTTTATATCTTCAAAGTATTCATGAAAATTGCTATGAAGTCTTACATGATCAACAGTCCAAATTGTCCTCACGCCATCTATATCTGTGCCTTTTCTATTTGTTTTTGCATTTTCCACTCTTCTCCCATTGTCTCTTCCAGCTTGGTAATGCCCAACTTGTTGTCTCTGTATATACCATTTGGTCTCCCTGAACAGAAAGCAAAATTCACTGACTTTAGATGGACTCTCACTCCTAGTGACCCTACAAGACAGAAATGAAGTGTCTCTGTGGGTTTCCAAACCTTTACCTCTTTTAAAGACTGCAGTGTGCGGCGGATTTGAACCCCTGTTCTTATGATTGGCAGCTAAATGGGTCACTAAGTAGCTACTCTGGGTCCATCTACAACTTCCCTTCCAAAACCTGACATTGAGTGCATACCATTCATCATGACCCTGTAGGATAGGGTAGAACCACCCCTGCCGACTCTCAGAGACAGGAGCTCTTTATAGGAATGGGAAACTCCACCTTTCTCTCAGGAGCTGCTCTTTCCTTCAAGCTGCTGAGCATTTCGCTCTTTGACATATCATTCTACTTCAAATATCCCTTACCTCTTTTTTGCCTTGTCCTGTAATTTGTGGGCCTGAATCCTTCTTATAATTAAAGCTAGCTGAATAAATCACTATAACTTAATAGTTAAAAACATAGTGGAACACCATATCTAAGAAGGCAGAGCTGATATGACCTATCAGATGCATTTTTCTGAGCTCTCACCACAGATAGCCCAGATAGAGGCCTAAGCAGCAAGAGAACAAGAACAAGAGACTGCTGTTGCTGGGCTGTGTGGGCAGTCTCCAGGTAGACTCCATGGAAACCAGCAAGAATCTGCCTGTGCGTAGAAACACACTGACCGGAAAATTTGGTCTGTTTCTGAGAACACTGACAAGCCATTACTTGAAAGGACAGACCATGGCTTCTCATCTGAGTAGACGATTAGGAAACAGAACGAGCTTCTCAGTACCAGGAAAGAGCAGAAGCATAGAGTCCTCTATTTAGAGACTCCTGAAGCACCAAAATAGAGATGATTAAAGTTGTTGCTGGGTGCCATCAAGTTGATGTAACTCCTAAAGGCCACATGCATCAGAGTAGAGATGCCCCAAAGTGTTTTCTTGGCTGCAATTTTCACAGAATTACATCACCAGGTCGGTAACCTAGGGAGCTGCCAAGTGGGTTAGAACTGCCAAGGTTGGGTTATCAACTAAAGGATAAATGATCGTGCCAGGTGGGCCCATTAAAGGAATAGACATGTCCATAATGTGGACAGGATCCTTAGCAAGGGGACAGAGCAATATTCTATAGGGAGAGATGTTTCAGGAACCTCAAAGTTTAAGTTTATAAGCATTTAGTGTGGATTACAGGTGAAAAGCAGCAGAAGGCAGCTTAAGAACAAAAAGATTATCTTGTCAATGTGTTGTTGTTTTTTTAAGCAATGAATGAGAAGAATGGGTGAAAATATTGCATGTCAGGGCACAGCATTCTGAACCATCAGAAGATTACAGTAAAATCTAGAACACAATGGAGAGGGTAGCAGAAGCAAAGATTTTATATGCTGCAAAATTGTCTTGAAATAAGAAGTCTTAGGGAGAAGGACCTATAGGAAAGGGAGCTGAGTGAATATTTAGTTTGGAAAGCAATTGGTTTTCATTTAATCTTTGAGGATATATTCATATTACCCAGGAAAGTTTAGAATTTAAGGTGTTAAGAAAAAATCCCAAAGCCTGGTTTGTATTTTATTGTTCACGTTACATGTATAGTGTGAGATGAAGTGCTCCCGATGCTTTTGTCACTCATTATTCAGGGTTGATGAGGGCCTTCCTTCTGTGGTAGCAACATCCGGAAGTGAGACATTCTGTTTGTGTTCAGATAGAAATCATGGAGAAAGAAAACCAGGCTTCACATTCACCCTAGTAATGATCCCAATACGAGGCATAGCTACATATTCTCAAAGCTCATGCACCAGAATCAATGACAAGGACACAGTTGTATGTTAAGGAAACTGAGGCAAATTGAGAAACAATGACTAAGTTGGCCAAAAAGGGACCATAGAATTTCCCAAATTATGTTTAGCCAGCATTGAAGAACACATATGAGAAATAACCAAAGATATATGCATTTGAATGTACTCAGAAATCTATATAGATTCCCTGAAAAATATAGGTTGATCTTTGTGTGTGTGTGTGTATATATATATATATATATATATATATAAATATTTTATATTTTTATATACTCCTCCTTGAAGCACTTGCTGATAAAGATTAAGGATTGTAGCCTTCAGTATGGATTAAACTCACTGTCAAGAAGAACAGAATACTCACAAATGAACCAATAGGTAGTATCATGATAAATGGAGAAAGGATTGAAGTTGTGAGGATTTTGTCCAGGTTGGACTTACAGTCAATGAAGCCGCAGTTAAAAGACCAAGGGACACATTGCATTAGGTAAGTCTCCTGCACAAAGCCTCTTTTAAGGGTTGAAAAGCAAGCATGTTACTTTGAGGACTAAGCTTCACCTTACCCAAGCCATGGTATTTTCAGCTGCCTCAGCTACATGGGAAAGTTTGGCAATGGATAAGAAAGACCTAAGAAACAGTGATGCGTTTGAACTGTGTTGTTAGCACAGAACACTGACAGTCCCATGGATTGCCACAAGAATAAATAGGCCTGACTTGAACGAAGCTCAGTCACAATGATCCTCATAAGCAAGGGCGGTGAGACCTTCTCTCAGGCTCTTGGGACATGTTGTCAGGAGAGACTAGTCCCTGGGAAAGAATATCCCTCTTAGGAAGGGGGCATCAAAGAAGAGGAAGGGCTTCCACAGGATGGATTCATGCAGTGATGAGCACTTGGACTTAAGCATAACAACCATTGGGAGGATGGCACAGTCCAGGGCAGTGGTCCATTCTGTTGTATACGGGGTCGAGATGGAAACTCACTTATAGCACAGAACAACAACAACAACAGCAACAAGAACTCCTCTTGACCATCTTCACATTAATCGTTTGTGACTGCAACTTGATTTGATTCACTCAACAAGAACAGAGTTCTCAGCAAAAAGAATGTACTAAATATTGACATAGAACATTGTACTGGCAGCAACACTAATCCCTTTATTTTATATCCTGAATAGTAATTCTATATTAATTTATTTGGATTGACCCTTGAAAATCATTTTCATCTGGCAAGATTCACCAAGCAGCTGTATGCTTCCCCACTACAGTCAGGAGGGACATGCTTTTACACTGGATAAGAAGAAAGATAATAAAATTATCAAGATATATTGGGAGGGGGTGGCAGGAGTCAGGTTAATTTCAGATGGTAAACTTTTGATTTCTGACTCACTTACTGGTAAATATATTTATATTTTAATATTGATTAGGCACAATAAAAGAGAGAGAGAACAAGCTGGTGAAGCACACAAGAAATATTTCCCAAAATAAGTAACCAGAATTAGTTCAGCACTATGAGTTAAAACAAGAAAGAACAAATGGTGGAGGGAATATGAGAGAGACTTTCAATTTTGTTTTGATTTGTTTTGGTTTGGTTTAGTTGAAGTTCGCCACACAAAGAGAGGAATGGAGGACTACTAGTGACTAGTATGGATATTACTAGATTATAATGATGTCTCTATAAAATGCTGCATTTTAGAGAGTAACAATTGCATGCAATGAATACCTCTTAAATAACATTCTTAATATACCTTCAAGGAAGAATTGTTTGTTTAGATTCTCACTTACGAGCCCTGTGGTCGATGCTTCTTTTTTTGTCTGTTTTTCCTATATACCTATTAAGTAGTAGAATGAAGACTATTGCTACTTCCTAGTCACCCATGTTTTGATTTTATTTCTCCACATAACTAAAACTTTAAGTTGCAATATCATCATTGGAACTCTTCTAATAAGCTGAAATGTGTCTGAGTTCAACCTCACCAGGCTTGTTCCTTGAAATATTCCTTGAATGCCATTTTAAGTCACTGTAGCTGCTGTCAACAGTTTATTGCAAAACCGATGACATTTCAATGGTAGGCCTCTCCTGAAATTAAAGTGTTTTCCTAAGGGAGGCTACCCTTACGCTGTGGAAGTCTCAATAAAGGTGGCTTTACTTAGTATCTTCCAAAAAAAGAAAGAAAGGAGAAGAAGCCAATTTATCTAGGAGTTGTAAGAAACAAATGAATTTAACGTATCAATGAGAGCTCAAATGCCCCTCAGCAAAGAGGGCACACACTTGTGAATGCCTCCATTTTACATAAGAGAGGTATACTTGAGAGCAACATGGCTTACCAAGTCTATGCTTTTTGAGTTCCACTTGTCCTGTTCCTTTTGTTCTGGGTCTCCACCCTATACTTGGGTCCTAGGAGGAAAGCTAGGTCTCCCTGTCTCCCTGGGGAGTCATCAAGCACTCGGAAGATCCACAGCTTCTGGAGAAGCTTGCCGTTTGCCATGGTTACTTCTACCCTAAATGTTCTGAATGTCTCCTAGTTTTCAGGAGCAGCCTTCCATGCTACTCTGGCTTCTTAAATTACTTTCCTCTGTAGAGAAGTGTAAAAGCAAGGATACAAAATAACAAGTGCTACTCCCACCAGAGGACAATGATGCCCACCCCCCCCTCCAAAAAAAATAACAGATGCATATATGTATCTATATATGAAACGGAATCTAGAATTAGATCCAGATCCAGATCTGCATCTCGGTACATTACTGGGCTAAGAAAAGTAGTAAACCATTGATAAACAGAGTGCTCACCATGAGCAGAATGTGGTTTGATAAATCTCTTTCCTGGGAAAAGTGGTGGAAGATCTATCTTTCAGCTCTTCAGGTAACTCAGCATCCTGATTTCCTATCTGGAATTTTTTATTTTTCTAAATTCTAAGATCGTTCAGAAAGCTCATGGGTATCAATCTAATGGAAGGGTAAAAAGCAAAACATACTCAGACAAAATCCTATTATACATTTAAAAAATTAGATTAAACCTGAAAGATGCCAAAGAAGACACATTGATTTAATTAATAGTAGAGATTATTGTCACTTTACTCAAATCCACACTATGCACATAATGGAACAGCTGTGGCTACAAATGAAGACTCCATAAGAGTAGAGAAATAACACATGAATGTGTAAAATTGACCATTTGAAAACAACCGTACCAGATATTAGAAGCCCTTTTGGTAACAGTGGGTTACAGATTAGGTCAGCTGTTCAAATCTGCCAGCAAAAGATGAGATTTTTTATTCCTATAAAGGTTAAGCCCTCAGAAGCCCAAAGGAGAAGTCCTTTTTGTCCCATAGCATCCCTATACATCAGCAAGGAAACAACAGAAACAAAATGGAATGTCAGAGGAATTCCTAAACCTAATGACATTCAGAGAAGAAGAAGATGTTGACCTGCCACAGAAAGAAATCTTATGTAGTCTGAATCAAACAGGAAATGAAGGAAGCAACACCAAACAAGGATAAAGTAATAGAGGATATAAAGTCCACACACCAAAATAAATGAATTAAGGAATGACATAACAGAAATATATAACAAGATATCAGAGCTTACCAACAAACTAGACAAAGTAGAGAGCAATGCCTTCGATCTGGAGGGTGACCAGGCAGCCTCCTCTAAAAATACAGGGTAGACAATCAAACATGATAGTAAAAGTAGCCAAGAAAACTTGAAAACAATGTTCCCTGTTTTAGTTTTATTGACGATATATACATATGTATATATACCTCATTTCAAGAAATGAAATCAACAATAATGTCCTTTTAAACTCCATGTAACACCTTTCAAAATATAGATATTTTTTCATAATTTTATGACATATTTATGTCATATGTATATATATATTTTTTGGGGGGGGGCATCACTGCTGCTGGTGGTCGTGAGCACTACCCAGTGCTGCTCCTGAGAGCTGCCGCTGGATTTGAACCACCAAGCCCACGGGCTGCAGTCCCGCACTCAACCACTTAGGTTCAGCCAGTCGTATATATATTTCATATAATTTTTGTACTGATGTGTATGTGTACCATGTGCATGTTTTTAAAAATAAGTTAAATACAATTTTTTTTCAAAACTGTGTTTTCAAATTATGTTACAAATGAAACATAACATTCAAGGTCTTGTCTATTACACTTAGTATATTTGTTAAGTCTGTGATTCCATTTTGGTACACAGTTTTCAAATTCTTTTGTTTCAATGGCTGACAGAACCTCTGTCATTTTTTTCTTTATCTCTTCTATATCATCAAATTACTGTCTTGACTAGTTCCTTTTCAATCATGGAAATAACAGTCTCAGAGATGGAGGTCAAGTTCATAAGGGGCATATGTTCATTTCTACATCTGTATGATCATCTGAATGACCTTTTTTCTTAACTTTTCATATGAGTACTTATCTCATATTGCATTATAGCTACATATTTTTAACAACTGAACATGTACATATGTGATATCTGCTAGTAATAATGTTGGCTTTGTTGTGTGAGTTCTTTATTTTTGGTGGACTTAACTAAATGGTTGTTGGTTTCCTTAGCCATCTATGAGTTATTCTCTATGCCACATTCTATTATTTTTCTAAGAAGCTGTGGACAATGAGTCCCTGGCTTATAAATGACTTAGAAACAATTTGTACTTATAAATTTGACTTCACTTAGAAATGCTTGTACCAAAATCATACTCACAACTTTTTTCATCACCATAAGCTTCACTTGCAGTGTGTTCAGTTTTTAAATCATGGAAAAGCTTGCAGCTGCACTAAGACTCAAACCAAACATACCATCACTGAGTCAATTTCAACTCACAGGTGCACAACACTCATAGGAGTGAGTAGAACTGTCCCACAGGGTATCCAAGATGTTCATCTTTACAGAAGCAGGCGGCTCCATCTTTTTCTTGTCACTGGTATGTTCAAACCACTGAACCTTAAACAATATAACCACTGCTCCACCAGGGATGCTTCTTTGCACTAAAAGGCTAAATGAAAACCATAAGCACCTGTTGTGATTTAAATACACATTTGATGAAAAGACCCACATAGGACCTCATTCCTCGCCTCTACTTTATCTGCACACATTTGTGAACCTTTCTTCTTTAGCACTTACTTCTTTAAATCTGACCCACTGCAAGATTATTTTATTGTAGTTATTTACTATTGTAGTAGCATGTAATTCTTGATAATTAAGCTTACCTAAAGTATTTTTCTCTTTCCCTTGAATTACTCTCCAGATGAACCTTTCAAAAATGTTCATGAAAGATCACTAAAATAAATGCTACTGAATTCTTATGATGAGTTACAGAAAAAGAAGTCAGGAGATACTCAAGTTCTTTTGCTGTATCTTTCAATGACAACTGATAAATTTATAAACCTATACCCAAATATAATGGCACAGCTATTCCCCACCAAGCTCAATAGTTATTGTTCAAAAAATTTTATTTACACCACTTTCAATAGCAATCTACATTTCTTTTTTTTTCAGAAATTTAATGGCCAAGAGATAGATTTGCACAGAAGTGGTCCTTTTTTCGAACTTTGTGGATTGTGAGTGTGGATAGTTTTCAGAAGTTTCCACTGACTTGTCTTACTCAAATACAAAAATGTATTCTCAAGTGTTTATTTTGTCTCTAGATATGAATTTCTTGTTTCTAACTGCTTCATTCACAAGGGACTAGTGATGCCTTTTGTTTGAAAGCCCCTAGGATAGAAGATGTGTTATTAAAGTTATTTTTTTTTAAAATACACCTTGAACAGGGTTGGAGACAATACACAATTTGTTTCTATCGAGTTCTGATTTGATTTCTTTGAGAGTCTAAGATTAGATATTCTGAATTTTTTTCACTTGGCAGATTTCAAGTAAGGAAGAGTAGTCATAACAATTTTAATGCACACAGGTAGATACTGGTGACCTTTAGGTAGGTTTGTACACTTTAAAATTTGATTTTTGCAGTTGTAAATGAATTTTGGAAAGCACTTACAAGTATTGGAAATGAGTGAAAGCTTGTCTATTTACTTCCTATTTTACCTCATGACTCACTGCTTGAGCAATTCACCATCTGCGTTTTGATTTTCCAATATATCCTGTGGAATCATATTTTTATATGTCCCCATCAGCATAAAAATGGCAGTATTGCATCAAGGAGAGGGGACAATTTCTAAATTTCTGATTAACTTAGTCACCATAAATGGAAAATAAACATATGAGGCAATAACATAGAACCCTTATCCATACCCCTACCACAATGTAGGTAATAGACCCAATGTCATCTTTCACATTGAGCATAGATGTTTTCAAGAATGGGGGATCTTTTCAGGCATCTCACACATCCCTCTTCCTGAAAATAGATCCTAAAATATTAGAGGACAAGAGGAAACTCATTCCATGTTCAAGTAAATCTGATTGTTTGAAAAAGTCTTCTTTGGGATGTGTTAAGTTTCGCTCTCCCAAAGTTTCGCCCTCCCAAGCACTGCCTTTGGCACTAGAGATGCACCAACCTGACACTATTGCAAGATGTGTTCTACTAGTTTATTCTGTAAATGAGATGTTAGCATTCAGAAACAGGGATTTTCTTTTTTAAATTTGCTGAAATCCAAATCCCATTCTGCTACAATCTTTCTCTCGTTCCCTCTGCTGGTGTCCGATTCTATTTCCCTGGTGATTTTCTATGCCATGCACTAACAGTGGCACAAGGGAAACACAGAGGCACCCTGTTGTGCAGAGAATACCAAGCATTGATTCATCGCCTACTGGAGCAGGACCTGTGTTCTATACAAGTCTACCTTAAATGGCAGTATACATTTCCCTAATGGATCTCTCTAACCAACCACCCCTCATAAATCAAAAACCAGCATAAGCTTTTCCTGCAGAGTGGCTTTAGGAGAACAAATTGGAATAGGAAGCTGAGTAGTTGTTGCCTAATGCGTTTTTGCTTGATAATAAATACAAAACACAAATTAAATTACTCGGCAATTTAAAAGCTATTCTATACTCTGTGGATTGGGCCATTGAGTCATTTTCTGAAGTACACAAGATCTGATATGGTCTTCTCTATCAAACATTTCTCAGCTTTCATTCTTTATCTGAATTACTGCCACTGCTCTTAAAAGAGTATATAGGAATAAACTGCTGAGCTATGTTAAGTAATGGAAGCTGCCAAATAGATTTCAATAAATAATCTTGATAGGACTTGCAATTTTTAATTAGTTCAATCAGCACTCTTGGAGAATATAATTACCACAAAGGACTCTCTTCAGAATGGTGCCCTACACTTACACTTATTTCTGAAAAATGCCTTCAAGGCCATTTTTAATTAAATGTAGACTCCCCCCCTGCCCCAAACAACGTGTAAGGCAAAAAATGCATATACATACTTTAAAACGAAATAAGAATATTCTTACATTCAGCACACACTTTCTGTGATGTCCTCCAGGAAAAGTTCCTGCCAGGCTGACCCACGAATGTTTTACAGGTTTTGATAACTACTTTTGTCACAGAGGTGAAATACCTAGCAAGTCTCTAATTATATAGAACTATTTCTCCTAAAGGCATGCATGGATTGCCAAAACTTTCTTTCTGGTGCATATCATGGTGCATATTTTATATTATTAGTTATATTATTTTATATTATATAATCTTATGCAGATCATGGTTCATATTTTATATTATTATTATTTACTCCTAGTAGGTGTATTATACCTAGGAAAATCTCCAAAGTCAGAGAGAAAAATGATGAATCACTAATAATCTGTGATAGGTAAGCTTGTGGTGCCAACATGGCCAAAGACGATAGGTAGGTCTGTTGTGATGACATGGCCAATGAACACACACGATCAATTGAAGGGTGGAGATAGAAAAGGCTTGGCAAGTTCCATCTTTGTTCTCTTGCTTTTTTATCTTCGGACTAGTCAGCTGCCTTTTTCATCCTGTGCTTCCACCTCCAAGCAACACTACCTGTGGGACGCCTAATTGTGGACTGTGTAGCTCCAGATAGCTTGAATTGCTCTACAGAGGATTACTCGATGGCCCTCAAGACTCCAAGGACTCCCAGTCTACTAGCTGTCTCATGCAAGTGAGCTGCACAAGACATTGTACTGCTTTATAGATTAATTAATCTTATATATTAGTTAATTATTAATTAATGAGTTAATCTTACATATTATATATATCCTATCTATATGAATATATAAAGAGAGTTACTATTGTCCTGGTTTAATTTCTCTAAGAGAACCCTGTCTGACACACAATCAGACAAGAAATAATAGTATAATTGGATAATTTTATCCAGTTATATGTGTATTTCAGCAATAACAGCGACTCCAAGAGTGAAGGTGCCTTGATGGAATTGAATGATACTGTTGGAAAAGAATCATGAATCTCTCCTGTACTGCCAGAAGGACAAACATCTGTCTTGAAAGACGTACAGCCAGAGGCTCTTTAAAAGTGAAGACAGAGAGGTGTTGTCTCATGTTATCACAAGGGCTGTTATCAGAAGGGCTGGTCTCCTGAGAAGAATACAAGCCAGTAAAGAGAGGGTAAGAGACAAAGTTCCTCAAGAGGACGGATTAACCCAGCGGCTGCAGCAATGAAATCAAACACAGAGAAAGGATCAAGAGAAGGGTGCAGGACTCTGAAGAGTTTATTCTCTAAGGTAACTAAGAGTTAAATGAATCAGATGACTATAACATAAACATGAGTGTCTCTACATAGGATAATTCTCCTAGCTGTTATGGAAGTCCAACGTGCTATTCAGTACCTCACAAAACCACACTGTCTTCATTGGTACAGATACACTAGTGCAGCAATGTTCTGAACTTGGCATTGGAGTTAGCTCAATTTTATAAAAAAGAAAATTGAGGCACGGAAAGGTTGCTTCTCACAGGCATTTGCATTTTAGACAAGTGTTGCTCTGTACTGTGAACCACCAGCAAACATAATCAGAGAGTGGAACTTCCCCAGACACTTTCCTGGATTGTAAACTCTGCAGAACCCAGGTCGTGCACTGTGAACCAACTGCTCCTCAAAGGAAAGCCATGGTGGTCTGATTTTAGAAAGAGTGCATCCTTAAACCCTTTGGGAACATTCAACTTTGACCTGTAGGTTTACCATGGATTTCAATTGACACCCTCACTCGTGGGAGAAAATTACCAGTTTTATTTTGTTTTGTTTTCTGCTGTGGAGTCACTTGTCGATTTGAATTGTGAACTTTTCAATTAGCAGAGGAGTGCTTAGTCCCTAGACCACCAGCATTCCTTTATTCACAAGGAGTGGACTTGAAATGCACACTCAGGCCACGGGACTAGAGAGTCAGAACTCTTAGCCACAACACAGACATCCCAATGCCTGCTTACACGTCTGCCTAGTTCATTGACTGTTTCCCTTCAAGGCTAAACATTACAATATATACCTGACTGGTTTTAACAACCAGAACTGGAAAACATCAGAATTTTTTTATATACCTGTTAAAACCCTGGTTGCAGGAATCCAAGAAGTGATTTTAATTTAAAGCAATGCTAAAATGTTTCTTTAGGTCTTTTTTATTTGTATCATCATGAGCTTTGAGTACTTAAAGGTATATTTTTTGAAAATACATTGTTAATAGATAATTCTACAAAAATATTAGTCAATGTAAGATTGATAAAAGTGTACTGAATTAATTAAGAGCATGGCCATGAATGATTAACAAAGAACCAACTTTTATTTCCAAAAACTAAATTCCTCATTCTTTAAATTGCATACTTTTGAAATCTAGTAATGTTATAAAGCATCTGAGCATAAGAAAACATCAATCGATATTTTATTTCAAGGGAATAGAATGAGACCCACATGGAGGCATTTAATGTTACTAAAATTATGTATCTCTTATATTCCTCTCAAATATAGTCCAAGAAGAGCTTAGCTACAAGAGAAGTTGGTGCACAGCTGACACTTTGTTCAGCTAATCACATAAAAAACAAAACCAGATTGATTGCTACTGAGTCGTGCTGATTTATAGTGACCTTTTGGAGAGAGATTAGAATGACCCCATAGGTTTTCCAGGTGCAAATCATCAAGAAACTAGATGATCCCCTCAGACTGGTGGGTTTGAGGCACTAGCCTTTCTGTTAGCTTCCAAGCTCTTCACCATTGTTCAACCAGAGCTCATGGAAATATGATATAAATAGCATTTCGAAAGGGGAAACCCAAAGCTCATAAGAAGAAACATCATCATAGCAATCACCCAGCAGAACATAGCAATATCTAAATTTGAGCCAGTGCTAATTGGTTATTTTTCCCATTCCATCTCAACTTCCATAGGTTTTAATTTCAACCCAAGAACAATTTGCTTATTAAGCTATCAATTGATTTTTTAAATGCCATCTTCTTCCATAAAAAGGAATGTAAAAAATGCAGAAAAAACACAAATTATGCCTGTTTTGCCCATCTTTCCTGTACGTTGTTGTTAGGTGTCATTGAGTTGGGTCCAATTCATGGCAACTCCATGTCCAGCAGAATGACATATGTCAGATTCGGCACCACCTCACAACTGTTCTTAAGTCTGAGCCAATTGTCGCAGCCACGGTGTCCATGCATCTCGGTGAGCGCCTTGCTCCTTTTTGCTGCCCCTCTGCTGCAGCAAGCAAGGGGTCCTTCTCCATAGACGGCTCTCATCTGACAAGCCCAAAGTTCCTGAAACAAAGTCTCCTTCTCCTCACCTCCAAGGAGCACTTTGGCGACACTTCTTCCGAGGCAGAACGGCGCTCAAGAGTCCTCTCAATATTCTTCACCAGCAGCATAATTCAAATGCACTGATTCTTAGTTGGTCTTCATTAGTCAAGGTCGAACTTTCACATGCAGAGGAGGCCATTGAAAATACCATGGCTTGTGTCAGCACAGAGTATGTTACTAAATAGTTGTCAAAGTAGCAGTCTTATTTTTCAACACGTGAAAGTAGTCTTGTGCAGCAAATGCACCCACCGTCCCTTGACTGCTGTTTCCATGAGCCTTGATTATGGATACAAACAAGTTCCTTCATAATTCCAAACTTACCTTGATTTATCATTAACCTGTTGGTCCAGTTATGGTCCAGTTATGGGGATTTCAATTTTCTTTAAATTGAGTTGCAATCCACACTGAAGGCTGCCATCCTGAGTCCTTATCAGCAAGTGCTTCAAGTATGCGAGCTTTCAGCAAGCAAGCTGGGTCATCTGCATATAATAAGCCTTACTGGAATCCTGAAGCTATGCTGCTATCCAGTGTCTCTGATGGGTCACTCAGTACACAGATTGAATACATGTGGTGAGAGGATGCAACCCTGATGTGCGTGTGTCTTGACTCTGAACCATAGATTCATCTCATCTTCATCTGGTTCAGTACAAATTATACAGAATTTGAAAACAGATGATCTGGAGAGAGGATCTAGTTTTGCTGCTAATAATTCATGAGATATACTGGAATCTCTTGATGGCTTCAGGATTTTGTTTTCTCATATGTAAAACAAGATAAGGAAATAATAACTATCTTAAGAAGATTTAGTGAGAATTAAGAAGAATACTGTGACTGATATTTGGCAGAGACATACTGAGTATTTTCTAAAAGTAAATATAACGAACTTGCTATAAATATGCTATATATATTGAAAATATTTCTGTATAGTAATTTATATTAATACTTGATTATACAAAACTTTCTCTAATCTTTGATTACTATTACAATTCTAACTAGGAAACACCATGACAAAATTGCTAGATTTTTAGTTATTGTATCATGAATATAATGTACAGATAAAGTTTCATCTATAGAGTTCTATCATTAAGCACTAACACTCTTATAAAAGCAATAACTTCCAAAGGAGATTAAAAGATATAATAAAATATCATATATCGTATGTAACCATAATAAAAACTAAATGGTAATATTTATTATTAATATTTGGGTGTTTATATCTCTGAAAATTATCAATGCATAACATGTGTATTATATTTTCAATATTTAGTTTATAGAGTATTTCTATGGCATATTTTTTTATTTAATAGGACAGTCTAAGCATTTTTCCTATGATTAAAGATATGTAAATGTTCTTAATAGTTTAAATTTACAGCTTATCAACAGAACATGATTCATTACATTACAATTCAAATACTACTTAAATATAATTTATCCTTTCCAAAATAAATTGATTCTTCTTTTATTACCCATACATCTATTTGAGTATGTATGTAAGTGTATATATTACATAAAGACAAAGGAACTGGAACACCTAAAACCATTTGGTAAAGAAGAGCACAGTAGACAAAATCAGCTTTCCTGGTTTCAGATTTATTACGTAGACACGAGAATAAGTCTGTGTGGTATTGGGACAGAAATAAGCACAGAAACCAATGGAACCCAGAAATATCCTCCACACAAACTTGTCCAACTGATTTGTGACAGATGTGCAAACAGCTAGGCTTCTAAAGAGAGTCTTTCAACAAATGGTACTGAAGCAATTAGATGTCTATTGGGAAAAGTCATGGAAATAGCCGTCAAGAAATCATATCATTAATTACATAGGAAAAACCTGATGCAAAATAATACTTTCAGGTGCTAAACAGCCATGATATCACTCAGAAGACTGAGATTCACTGGGCCTACATCATGCAATTTTCCAGAGGCCTCACAGATGCAAGCAAATACTGTACTAGAGTTGTGTTAGTCTGGGTAGACTAGAGAAACAAATTCATAAATATGCACATGTATATAAGTGGGGCAGACACTGATCCATGTCAATTTCAGCACTGAGAGTGTAGGGGTGGAGTCTAATCTGTCAATCTGGAGATAACCAAAGAGGCATGTCTTTTTACTGAGAATTCTGGGAAGTCTCTTGGTATTTTCCAACTGGAGCTGAGAGACTTGATTCAGACTCTTGGAGACACACTCTTGGAGAGAAGACAAGGTGGCAGCATAGACCCTCAGTCCTAGGAACTGGGATAGGAGAAACCACATGGGCTTACACTGATGTAACCATACCTCTTAAAAGCCTGAAAGAACACAGAGACCCTTGCCAGCACTGCAATATTTCTATTGCCAATGGATACTGCTAGTGAACCCTGAACCCTGGAAACGAGGAGACATGGGCCGATGCCTGGGATGCTTTACATTCCTCATGAACATAAAACTTTCCCTTATATTCATATATGTGCCTGTGAATTTGTTTCTCTAGACTACCCGGACTCACACAATAAGAGAGAGCTTTATTAAAGGGTAATTGCACATTAATAAAACATCCCAATCCAGGCCAGTCCAAGACCATAAGTCCAAGATTAGCTCATATGTCCAATAACAATCTATAAAGTCCTTTTCAGACTCACAAAGTACATTGATGATGCCAAATGCAGTACAATCACAACAGAGTGGGTAGACAGTGTTTGGATCCAGTGGTGTTGTAAGCATCTCAGGATTGGAAGTAATCTCCACATGGCTTCTCCGCATCAAGGTTTCTTGCTGCATCACGGGTTCTCTATGTGACTTCTCCTCAGGGATGTCTCTCAGGGAGCCAGCCTTGTCAGTTGAGTCTCTCAGGCAGTGAGTGTTGTCAGTAGAAAGTCCCCAAGGAAGTGAACCAAGAGATAGTGTTTCTGCCTCCAAGAAGGAATTACCACTTTCTCCAGAATTCTTAGGAGAACACCATGACTACACCGGGGTCTCATTGACTATCTCCAGATTGACAGGAGGGACTCCACGCTCCACACTCTTAATCCTCAAATTGATACCAGGTTAGGTCACTGCCCCAAAAGTATTGAGCAACTGTTCTCAGTTTGTAGGTCAAGACCCCTTTGAGGATTGAAAGACCCTATCACGGGGGTTGCCTAAGACCATCATTGGAAAACGTGTATTTCTGGTGATCTTAGAAACTAAGACACTGCTCCTTCAGGCAGGACTGCCCACATGCATATATGCCCACTTACGAGTACCCACAGCATTTATGTATATGCAAATAGAAATAAATACTTCACAGTATATGATTAAATATTGTTTTGTGAGTAATCACTATGTTTTAATTATGTTCAATGTGTAACAATAAAATACATCCTGCATATCAGATATTTACATTATGATTCATAACAGCAAAATTAGAGTTGTGAAGTAGCAATGAGAATCATTTTATGCATGGGGGTCAACACAACATGAGGAGCTGTACTAAAGTGTCACAGCATGAGGAACTTTGAGAACCATTGGTCTGGAGTAAAACAGATTGCAGGAAGACCATTGCCCTTGCATTACAATATTGGTGAAGAATAATGACGATACTGTGCCGTCAAAAGAAGGAATATCATTTTTCTTGGAAGAGGTAGAGCCAGAAATTGCTTCTTTAGACAGGAGGATGCAAGACTAAGACTCCATTTCATACACCTTGGACAAGTAATGACAAGGAAACAGTCCCTGAAGAAGTACATCATGCATGAAAGAGTAGAGGGTCAGCAAAAGGAGTGTGGCCTTCCACCAGATGGTTTGCCAGTGGCTGCGATAATGGGCTCAAACAGAAGAAAACTCTAGGGGTGGTGATGACCCCTGGAGAAAGTTCTGCTTCCCACTGGGCCATTGCAAGTGGAACCTGGTTCAACAGGAGCAAGCCACAGGGAAAATCAGAAGTTCCACCTCATACTAAAATTTTATTTTAGTAACTCAAATTGTAAACATGAAAATTAGAAAACCCTTAGGAGAAGATAGAAAATCTTTGGAATCTCAATCTAGATAAAGAGTGCTTAAACTCGAGTTTGAATCATTAGAGGAGAACATCAACATATTAGACTTCATCAAATTCAGATGCACTTAATTTAATCAGACTATTCACTAAAACGGTTAAAAGGATAATGTGTACAGGGTGCATAATTTGCCACAATAAAAAGATTTTTCAAAAGTATTTTTATTTGAAAAAGTTTCTGTTAAGAGGCTGGAACAAAATATTAACAAATGTCATATCTATCTGGGAAGAATTACCCAGATAATATAAATACTTCTCAAGTTTCAACAGTAAAGAAATGAAAAAATGAAAACAAAACAAAAAAAACCCAATTAGAATATAGGTAAAAGACATAAAGAGACATTTCCGTGAAGATATACAGATGGCTAATAAGCACATGAATATGTTCAGCACCATTAGCAATTAAGGAAATGCAAATTTAAACCACAGTGAGATATCACATATCCATCAGGATCACTAAAATACAATTTAAAATAAAAAATCATGGCAACGTGGGGGAAGTCAAGCATGACCGGTGGTGGTGTAAATTGATAGCGCCACTCTGGAAAAAATGTGCAGCAGTTTCCTAAAAAGGAAACAGAAAAGTTCTACAGCTCCTGGAGGCGACACTATGGAGAATTTAATCCAAAGAAACAAAGGTCCATGTGCACATGAAAAGTAGTATCTATGTGAATGAGGATAGCATCTTTTTTCATAGTAGCCCAACTTGGAAACAATCCATTTGACTCCCCCAACCCCAACAATTTCATTAGCGTATATCCCATATATACAACTTAATAGTTCAGTCATATCAAGAAGAGGTGTAGAGTCACCACAATCAGGTTTTTTTTTTGGGGGGGGGCATCACTGCCCTCAGGTGGTGGGAGTAGGAGGCCCAGCCCTTGCTCCGTGGAGCTGGAATCGAACCTCCATCACAGTGGGCCGCAGTCCCGCACACAACCATTATGCCACCGGAGCTCAGCCCCACAATCAGCTTTATGTACTTCTCTTCATTCTTGTATGCAGTGTTATAAACTTCTTATTTCCTTCCAACCCCCCAACAGACCCTCAAGGAACCATTAATCTGTAGCTACTGTCTCTATTGCTTTACCTATCCTGGATTGCATATATGGAAACAGATTGCTCTTGCTTAGCAGCTGGGGACCTTGGAGTTAGCAGCTCTGTGATTAACCGGGAAGACAGCAAGATTCTGGTTGTAATTGTTAGGGGTTGCTATGTCCGCTCTGACCCTTAACCACCGCATTTATGAAAGAGCCAAACGCTGCCCAGCTCCGCGCCTATCTCACAACCATTATGTTTGAGCCCCTGGTGCAGCCATTGTGTCGATCCTCCTTTTCATTGTCCTTTGATTTTACCAAGAATAGCGTCCCTATCCAGGAACGGATCCTTCCCAATGTACATGGGAAAAGTGCGTAATCGACAATGAACCCAAAATGGAAAAAAGCTAATGATGAAATAATCTTGTTATTCTAATCTTTCCATTTGGTTTCCTATAAACTTAATGTTTTGTGTTTTTGTGTCACTAATCTTAGAGATGATTTGGGCAAACTGTCCTGTCCTTACATGAGTCAGTTCTCCTTTGTCTGACCCTCTATTACTTCTGAATGTTAATAATCCACATGGTGACTATGAAGAGGGATATATATGAGCTAAGCACAGTGAAAAGATCATAATTAACACTCAAGAAATGTCAGCAATTATCAAACAAGAAGTAAGCACATGGCAGTTGGTAGATCTGTTAACAAAATATCCAGACAAGACACTGACAACAAGTAATGTAGGCGTCTTCTTCTGCAGAAAGATCTTTCAGAGGGCTGGGACCCAGGCAGCCAGATTTGCCTCCACAGCTGCAGCTTGTCCTCAGCTGCTGACCCAGAGACACCAGGGCTGACACTGGGGATGATGTGCACTCCTCTTGGGCTGTAAGTCAGGATACTTTAATGCTGGAATGTCATGCTGCATTGGACTTTATCATTGCTGTTATTTGACTCTCTGTCCTTGGAGAGAATACTTGGCCATTCTCTGCTGTAGTTTCCGTATTTGAAAAATAAAGGTAGAACAACATGATGGCTTGAATTGTTCTTGGGCCTTTCTTCCTACTCTGCCTGACTCTACCTGCATTTTGCATATCTGGTGCATTTGTGCCTTACGTTGATAAATTCCCCCAGATGGTATTACTAGGTGCAACTGAGAGTGACCCGAGGCACAAGAGAAGGAACCTGCCCTCTCCTGGGCCCTGCTCACAGTTGTCCCCCTGATTGACTGTGGCAATGATCGTGGCAGTCACTGTGTCAGTCCATTTCAAGGAGGTCCTCCCTCTTTCTTCCACCCCTCTACATAATCGCCTCTTGTCGGACAGGTTCTCTCCGCATGGTGGCCCTGTGCTGCTGTGCTGCTGGAAGGTAAGCTTCGGGTATTTCAACTGTGAGCAGAGTCACCCACAGTGACAAGTCTCAGAGGGTGCTGCAGACTAAGCACAGACTGTGAAGAAGGAATCAAAGGGCCTTTTTTGAGGATGGGAAATTCCCAGTATTATCTGCTCAATAAGTCTGGGAAACCTGGGAATTCCCTCTCCTTTTCTCAGTATTACCTGGAATAGAAAACAAAGATGCAGTAAGATCTGTGCGAGTCTGCACCTATACAGGGTGAAAATCTTTCAGTGCCTGAAAACTCTATGATTTCCCATTCCCCCCCCAAAAAAAAGAAAGTCCTGGAAAAGCGTTAAGACTGCCAGGGATCAAAGACAGAAAACTAGTGAGACGGAAAGCGAGATGGCCCCTTCCTGTTCCGGATGTAGGTTTGTCTGCTCTACCAACATTTGTTGTTATGTAAATTTTCCAGCTGCAGACTCACAGTGACCCTCTGCACAACAGAGAGTGCCCGGGCCTGCACTAACCTCACGAGGCTTGACACATTTGCACCCCTGGTCGCGCTCACTGTGTCAATCCGTCTAACTGACATCTTATGTGTTTTCCCTGAACCTTCCTATCACCAAGCTTGATGTCCTCTAGGGACTGGCCCCTTCTAACAGCAGGTCCAAAGTACTTGAGATGAAGTTTACCACCCTCCTTTGCCAGGAACATTCTGGCTGTTTGTTTTTCTGGTCAGCTCATAATGGGCTCATTATTCCTCTTTGCCAGCATCAACATTCAGAGGCATCAACTCTTGTCTTCTTATCCGTTGTTCAGCTGACCCGTGCCTTTGCGGTGGTGAAAACACCAGGGCTCAGGTCTGGTACACTTCAACCTCCAATGTCACAGCTCTTTTTTTTTTTTTTAACATTTTAATGAGGTCTTTTACAGAGGTACTTGCCCAAATACTAAGATATTTCAAAAAGTTCTTGGGGAAATGGGGATTATAATAATGGAGCTTTTCCACAAACTTTGTGAATCCCTCTCTTACAACCAGGTTTTGTCTGGTTTATTTCTATTTCTTGACTTCTATGTCTGTGGGCATGGACATCGATGGACTGGGAGTGCAAGTACAGTAAGACAGTGACAATTTCAGTGTTGATTGTGCTACTTACCATGATGTTGTTTCTTGGCCTGGTCCTGGGGATTTTTGTCTTATTTCTGGGGAGGGGTATCCATTCTGAAAGAGCCTCATTAGGGTTCAGTGTGGATCTGCAAACCACAAGGCCAGCAGTTCAAATCTATCATCAATTTTGCAAATGAGCAAAATGATGCTTTTTTTTTGGGGGGGGGGGGCGGCGATGTGGTCCTGTGTCAAGATGTACAGCCTTCGAAACTCAAAGGGATGATCATATTCTATCTAATAGAGTCACTATGCAGTAGAGTGAATTTGATGGCAGTAACTTTTTGTTTGTATGTTTTCTATTTTTGATGTCCATACTGTAGTCTGTGATCTGGCAAGGAAGTATTCTAAGTCCTCTTCACTTTTGTATACATAATGTGTGCCACGTCTATGTCACAGATTGCTAACAAGACTTTCGCCAATTCACATGATTCAATCTTCTTCAGATAGTCTAGATTCCTGGATTGTTTGCTGAACATACAGATGAGGTAAGGAGAGAATAGAATCCTGACACATTACATTTCTGTCATTTAAATCACAACATAGCTTCTGTCTTTTCCAATGAGTGCCTCTTGGTCTATACACACATTCCACCAAAGTCCACTTGTCAGGATTCTCTTTCTTCATAATGGTGCCCATATTTTCATAAGATCTGCTCAACCTTTGATCCATAATCAAGCATATGGGTAGATTTTTGTTCTTCATTCTTGTATGTTAGCTAAGATTCACCCGATATCAGTTGCAACATGCCTCATTCTGTGTCCTGTTCTGAAACTGCCTTGAATTCCTGAGAGTCCCCTGTTGGTGTAGTGCTGCAACCCTTTTTGGAGGAATCTTCAACAAAATAGAGTAAATGGAAAGTCTGCTTATGTTCCGTATATCCTAAACATGTCCACCAATTACATACGCCCCATGAGAGTTGGTAAGACTCTTTCCCCAAAATATTTGTATCAATGAGCTCACTTGATTGATTAGTTATTTTGATATTGTTCCATTAATCCATGCTCCAACATTTCACTAACTATAGTTTCTACTTTGAATATGTTCTTCTCCATATATTTCTTCATTGGCTACTGTCAATAGTACTAGTTAGCCTAGAGGGAATATTTGTTCTAAATCTGAACATATGGATCATTTGTTTTAAATCTTAATTATTCAAAATAATTATCCAAAATAGTATAGACTAGCCTCCTTTTTCAGCTCAAAACATATTTTTTAAAGTTTTATTTGAAAGTTCTTAAAATGAGGAGCTAAAAAAATCAACTGCAAAGTTGCAAAACTTTGGTCAATATTATTATCTATCCAAGAAACCATAAGTGAAACTCACACTATTGAACTGATTCCAACTCATTGCACCAAAGTCATAGTAATGCATTAGGACAGAATAGAATTATCTCTGTTGGTTTCTTAGACTAACTCTTTTTAAGAGTAGAAAGCCTTTTTTTTTCTCACAAAACAGGGAATGATTTTGAAATGATGACCTTGTGATTAGTAGCACAATATGTAATCTACTAGGTCTCTAGTCTACTAAAGCATTGCTTGCTCTAAGCTCAGATGACATGCGATTCTCAGAACCCACCAGAAGAAAATTGTTGTTCAAGAGCTGTCTGACTTACAGAGTACCTTTGTGCCATTACCACCAAAGATATAGATTGAGAGATTAACATATTTAATGACAGTAACTGATAATAAACATAACCAAAAAGTCAATAACTATCAAGCTGATTCCAACTCCCAGTGCCCCTAAAAGACAGATTTTAAGTTAATATAGGATTTCTGAGGCTTTAAATCTTTACAAAAGCAGACTGCCACATCTCTATCCTAGGGAGACAGATTGAAACCATTCACCTTTTGGTTAGCAGTGGTGTGGTTTGAACGCCAAGGCCACCAGGATCCCTCATAAACTAAAACCAGATGAAGCAAAAAAAAAGGGCAAACAAACAAAACCGCCTAATCCGTTGAGCTGAGGTTCTATCTATCTAGGGTTTCCAAGATTATAGAACTTTACAGATATAGACAACTTTACTGCTCTCCCTCAGAGTGGCTAGAGGGTTTGAACCAGTGACCTGCAATAACAAGTAATACCTAATGCACAGCACTACTGTGGATCTTCAGAACATAGTTTGTATTTCTATATTTGCCTTTTATTTGGTATGAAACTTTTACTGAAATTTCTTGGTTGACATGTTCTCCCCTGTCCTGTTTCTATTTTTCCTGCTCCAACCATGGACATAAGAAGAAGTATGAAAAAACAAAAACACTTTTTTCCCAAAGTGATGTATTTATTTTTTTAACAAAATAACCTAATCACCTTCAAAGTACTTTCCATTACACTTAGTATAGTTGAAAAATATGCTATAGTTGGAAATAACACTCAAACTCTGTTTGGATGGGACAGCACCTCTCTCATTTTTTTCTTCACCTCCTTTTTGTCATCAAATCACTGTTCTTTCAAGTACCTTTTCATTTGTGGGAAAAAAAGAAGTCATACATCGCAGGATCGAATTAGTAAAGTTCATGGGGAAAAAGAGACATGCTGTTTTGTTTGTTTGTTTGTTTTGCCCAAAACTGATACACTAAGATGCCGCTTGAACAAGTATATTGTCAGGTGGCAAAACCAGCCCGCCACCTGGCACAAAGCAGGCACTTTGGGTTGTCATACAATGTTAGACAATCTTTTCATAAGCTCTAAATAGAAAGTTTGATTAACAGTCTGACCTGGTGAAATGCACTCCAAAGACATTAGCCCAATACACTATGAGAATATTTTTTTCCATTTTAGGAGTTGATGGACACTTAGAACTCGGTTTGTCATCCATCAACAATTCACATTTTTGAAATGAAAAAACCAATCAAAACCTTGAGGTTTTCCCATAGTGCTGTCCTTATAAGCTGTGTTTAACATCACAAGAGATTCTGTGGCATGTTTCTTAAACAGGAAACAAAATTTGACAGTTGCACTCTGTCCTCTTAAGTCAGCCATCAGTTGGGGTGAGGGTTAGGGTTAAAAAAAAAAGAAAAGAAATCGGCTGTCACAAAAAATACTACGTCAGTATGAAACTGCTTTTGCAAAAAAAATTCACTGTGACCAGAAAGAACTGTCCCTGGTGATACCACTGGGTACACTAACTAAGAGTGAGTTGTTCCATGTTTGTCTAGCAGTAAAAATGCATACTATGAAAAAAAAACCCAAAGAACCTTTTTCCATATTTTGAGCATCCCCTCATAGGTTCTGTCTTATGCCGTCTGTGTCACTGAGAAGTTACTTAGTATTTCTGTGTCTCAACTTCTTCATCGACAAGCTCAAGATTAACAAATGGAATCCCATGGAATAATGTAGGAAAGCACCAACCCTATCTCCAAAAAGTGATAAATATCAAAATTGTTTATTCAAGTGTCATACACATGGGCCCCTTCTAGGCTCTATTTGTGATTATAAAACTTAAAGTAAGTTGACCTGTCACATTATAAACTTAGTTTACTCTATCTACTTCTAGGGGGTAGGAAATTTGCCTTAATAGGAAATATTCACTACAGCATAATTATGATGGTGAAAGATAGGGATATAGTTTAAGTGACTATCTATAAGGCATTGCATATATTAACTACAAAGCAAAACAGGTAGAAAATTGTCAACAACATGAACTAAGAGTGTTAAATTGTGGAATGATACTTAATTGCAATGTTATTTATTTACAGCAAGTATTCAGCAGAGACAGGTGTTGGATTCCTATAGGTCATGTGGTTCCCTATTTTTCCCAACCTTAATTAAGTTAAGGTACCAGTCTACTAGCTCTCATTCAGATGACAACTGGAAATGACCCACATCATTTTGGAGTCAAAGCAGTACAAAGCTCATGTATATCTCTTTTGGTTACCACCTAGAAGGTCAGATATTTCTAGTGGGATGACCTCCAAATGACTGCAGATAATATTGATTTCAGATTCAGTGTTCAGAAATATGGGGAATGAAAACCACTGGGTGCTATTTAATTATAATTATGAAGTTTAAATATAACAACATATTTCAAGATAAATTGTAGAAAGGGGGTCATTTAAAAGTTCATGAAAAAATCCCATGACCTCTCCATTCCACTTTTTCAGGAACTTTTGCAGCCTCCTCATTTTACAGAGGGAATCTCAATTGCAACCATATCCTTGTCCTCTGCACATCTTTGGTTTTGTTTGTTTGTCTGTTTTGTTTTTTGGGCATCACTGCCCTCTGGTGGTGGGAGTAGGAGGCTCAGCCTTTGCTCCTGTGGAGCTGCTGCTGGAATTGAACCTCCATTGCAGTGGGCAACACTCCCGCACACAACCACTACATCACCAGGGCTCAGCCCACCTCTGGTTTTTAACGATTATTTTTTTCCTATTATGGATTTGTCAGAGGGGTTCCATCTCTTATTATCAACTCTGAGTTCAACAATTCAAGCCATTCCCCAACTCTAGCCCCCATACTTTCCCCTGCCCCCTAAGTTGAGATCTCTCTTCTCTCTTAGAGGTTCCATCCTCCTTCCAACCCATTGTTTCATCTTTCCTCCCTTGTGGGTCTCCAATGTCTGCTCACTTCGGGGTGCCAGTCTTTGACTTGGTATTTTTCCATAGAACAGTGGTCTCAGAAAAGGTTTATCTGAAGCTAATTGATTTTTTGGTAATTAATTAAAAATGCTCCACTCCTGACACTAGATCCACACTCATTGAAGTAAACTTTGCAGCACCTTTCAGTATGAGGAGAATCTGTTTCATGCTTTGCTAGTCATATTAGGTGGTAAAAAAGTGGCAAAAGACTGCACAGGGTGTCTGCATTCTTTGGCATGTCTTCCTTTATTTCATGAACTGTGTTGTTCTGAGAACAAGTTGGGCTGCCCTGCTGGTAGAAGGAACCTCACATTCATTCTGAAAACACTTTCAAATATCTTGATTTGAAGTTGAGCTAAAGCACATGTTTTTCTTTCTCTTACTTAGAGGAAAATCTGGAATAGCTCGAGCATTCTGAATTGGTTGCCTTAAGATGCATGTGCATGAATGCTTCTAGATGTAATTCAGAGAAGGGGCTATATTTCGCTGTCCAGAAAAAAAAATCAATGATCATACTTAATTTGAAATTTAGAACAACGGGGTCAAGATAGAAGAGACTCATAGACAGAAATGCTTAGATATACCTAAACAGAGTCAAGGCATGAATCATATCACTCATTCAGTAGATCTAAGAAATGTTTACTGCCTAGACTTCCTTAGAGTCATTTGCATGGAATTAGTTTTCTTTTTAAAACATTGATTTATTCTCAAGTGTTTTTTTCCAAGTTAATTTAAAATTATGATCAAAGGCATCCATGCAAATTGTCAATGAGATTAAAAACTACAGTCCCCTTTGCTCATTCACATTGAACTCACTTTCTTCTCAGATCAATAATGTTTCCGATCAGGGACTGTTCTCCATTTGACAGGTGTCCAGTGTTTCCCATCCAGTGTCAGATACTCCATATCTCCTCCTTGCCATAAACTGGATGGCACATCTGAATGCTTCATTCAATGTAGACCAATTTTTTTGTTAATTTTATAATTGTTGTTATGGTATAGCCTTCCTTGCTGGAGATTTGTAAGGAAGCCTGTCTGCCATTTGTGATGCTGAAATTGAAAATTTGGTCCAGGGGAAGAACATCTGACCTCTTCACTGCCGAGTTTTTTCTTTCTCTTTGCAATCGGCAATGACCATCTAAGCTGATACTTGGCACTCAATGAGCACCATGATACTTAAGCAGAATTTTAGTGTTCATAGGAATCATGACACAGTCAGTTATTTCATTCGAATGGTGAAAACCATTTATCTAATTATTTCCTTCTTATGCATTTATGACCTGGCATTAATTCCTCTTTGAATAAGAGCTTCCCTTCCTCAATGTTTGTTGAGATAGTCTTCCTGGGCAGAGAGGGTGGTGAAGTGCACCATGGGCTCTTATTAATCACCGAACTTCAGAATGTGACCCAGGCTCAACATGAGTCTTCCTCTCTTGATTTCCCACTCTCCTACCCTATTCCATGTCTTCTTTTCTCTGTCCTTCACATTCTCTCTTCTGTATCTCTGCTCTGCCTCCTAATATCAACATGTCCTCAGCAGTCTCTCAGAATCCTGGGTTTCTAAAAGAATACATTATAGGATCACCTTGTACAGACTTATAGCAAGGCAAGGGTCTATCCAGCACCTCTGGATCCTGTTGGCAGGGAATTGTATCTAGAAATACAATTGCCTGATGGGTTTCCTTATATTACTCAGGTATTATTGGATTGAGAATGCTTGGTGGCACATTAAGCTTGCATAGTAAACATTGGACTGCTAACTGCAAAGGTGAGATGTATACTTCTGGAAAGATTTACAACCACAAAACCCTCTGGGTGCCTCAGAAACTCAGGTTCTGACAAGGGCCACTAAGTAGGAACTAACTCCATAACACTGGGTATTTATTTTTATTAACAGTATTTCTATGTACTTAGAGTGGACAGACCTGGGACATAGATATCAAACAAAACATATTTTAACATAAGCCATATATAATTCCATGAGTTTTCATGGAAATCTTTATTATCTTACCTATGCTTATTTTATGCTTTTTTCTTAAAAAAGTATTTCTTAAAGACTTTAGACTATTGTTCAAAGGGATTCAAAATTATCAAAATTATATACAATACTTCAAAGAATAATACTCCCCTATGGCTAGGTGACCAGACATCCTGCTTTCTCAAGTGTCCCATATTCCATGGCTTTTTAAAATTAAATAAATATATTGCAATACTATTTTTCCATTCTATGAACATTTTTGTTGCTCCATATAGAAAAACAAATTTAATCAAGAATCTCCCCGTGGTCCCAATCAATGGTGTCCCGCTTAAAATCTGGTCACTGGTTTACCCCACCTTTCGTAAACTGAATTCAAAGCTAAGTTATTGCCATGGAGTTGATTTTGACTCATTGTGATCCTATATATGCTACTAACTATTCATATTAAGGAGGCCTATGGCATTAATGGATAAACTTTGATTTGAAAGCTTTAAACTCTGCAGGTCCAACCCTCCAGCTACTCCAGAAGAGGAATATGTTTCCTTTTAGTGGTGTGGCCATTACGCTGTTGCAACTCACATGGCTGTAATTCAAAACCACCAACAGCTTTGTGGGAAAAAGACTGGGTTCCCTCCTCCCGCAAACAGTTATGGTCTTGAAGACTCTGGGTCCCTCTGAGTCAGCGTTGACACAATGGCAGTGAGAGGAAATGTAAAGATTGTCTGTTTCAGAAACTGCACAGGCTCACAAGGAGTGGAAACCAACCTGATAGCATTACGGATTTTTTTAGTTCAAGTAAGAGTATTGCAGGTGTAAAAATAATCAATGTAATGTGTTTTTTCCCACATTAATTTTTTGTGTGTGTGATTTTGGTTTCTCTTCTGGTAATTTTGTCTCCGGTATTTGACTTTGCTTCCATTCTTAATACCTGAACTTTTATTAAGGAAAATGCTTGCATATCTCACACTTAAAATTTCAAAATAAGGTATATAAAAAGGAATCTGTCTTTAATCCCTGTGCTTTTCAGTCCTCCTTCCCTGTAGGTAATTAAAACAATTATAAAGTAAAATTTCAATCACTTTCTAGATTCAGCATTTGTGATTTTTCAAAAGCAAAGGAAGGCCTGTATGTATCCCTGGTGTCTTACTTTTAATGATTCCTTAAACAAACTAAAATGTTATATACCCTAATCTTCCTTTTACTTATTAGAATATATAAATATTTATATATTTATAGTACACAAACTTAACACTGTATATTTAATTGGTATGTAGATTTTCTCCTTGTTTTTATGATTATAGGATACTTATTATGTCACTTTGCAGCAATCTCACCCATTTTGGGGGGTATTTGAATTATTTACAATAGCTACTTTTACCAAAGTGTATTGTGGTTTAAAAAAAAAAGCACTGCCATCTAGTTGATTCCACATGAATGAGGAAGCCCTTTGTTGATGCGGATGGACACAGTGACAACATACATTGGCTCTGACATAACAAATGTGGAGTAATACTATTTCTTTCTATTGTACATAAGGAAGGTATCAATCTGTGTCAACTTGACAACACCTCGCAACAGCAAACAATTTATCAGGGCCTAACAAATAAATAAGTTACTGGGCCAAGGCATAAAATCAAGCGAAAGACTTAAGCCAAAGAGAGAACCTCTCCATAGCAGATGGATGAAGATTGGATGAATACATATATCATGAGAACAATTGTGAATCAAAGGTGGAGCTTTTATTTTCTCCAAAGTCAACTGATAGTAGGAAACTTTGTGGAATCCCTAAGACCCAGTTACTATAGATGTCACAATGACTTCAAGAATATATGCTGTTAGATTAGGACAAGGTATATAAGTAATATGAAATATATAAACAAATCGATAGAAATACTGATACCATAATCTCATTTTTAGTCAATGTCTCCAACACATCACAGATTTCTCCAAGAGATTTGTTGTCTGGAACTAATCAAATAGTTATGCAACTCTCTAGAGTGGATATTAATTGCATCGCCTTTCCAAAATTGAGAAATTCAATCATATTTAGAAAGCTTAAATAATTTGTTAGATATCATAGTCACCATGGGAGGTAATATTTAAAATAAGAGTCTGTTTCTTTAGTTATTATCTTATGTGTCTGTTTTCTAAAGTTATTAAAAATAACACTTAATACTAACTCAATTAATAAACTCATTCAATGACTTTTTAAATTACTAGACAAATATTATTATCCACCCAGTTAGATACATCTTAAATTATAATACAATATATCTGTCTCTTTATCTTAAAAATGCAGTATTTCATTTTTTCATATACCATTTACCTAACAATTTATGGACAAATTAGTTCATAGGTATACTTGGTATCTGATAAATGTTCAGGGCTATAGGAAACCACCTCTGAGTCTTATTTTGCCAGAGGCAAACATCTGGTACTACTTGTCATCACTGATATCATCATTTTGTTAATTTCACCAGGTTTTACCATTCCCCTCTGTCATGATTGATCATGTGGCCTGCATCATAATTTTGTTCTGATGCCCTATATGCTGATCTTTTGTTTTATTTGTTCTCTCTTATTGGGGTCACTAGAGGGCTGACATTTAGCTAGTGTGTCACTGGACATCTGGCCTGCTGTTTCTCCTTCATCACGATGTGATTATATTTTAGCAATGTCTCAAATATGATCCTTACAAAATTAAAAAGAGAACAAATAAGAGCACATTTTTAGATAAAAAACTAAAATGAATATTAAGAGGTACAAGACTAGCACCTGATAAAATTGAACTGTGAAGGATATTGTATTTAATATATGCAGGTCCAAGATTACAATAATAAAATTCATTATAACAACCCAAGACAGCTTAAATTTATTAAATATTTGCCTCTAAGATATTTCATATTCATTCAAAATCAGGAACCATTAAGGTGAAATAGTTGTTCCTCTTAAGTGTACATGGAAAATAAACAGTATTTAAGTTCTCAAACTGTTGACTTAGACAAAGGTTTAACATGCTCTCTATTAAAGAATATCACATCAGCTTGAGGACAAAAATCATTTTTAAAACCCCTATTAAGATATTAATATACTGACTATAGAAAAATGTAATGATATCAAAATCTGAAGCTTCTGACAAGTTCTATGTAGTTCAATAGAATGTATAAAGCAAATTGAGGCAAAAAAATTAGCAAGCCTATAGATAACAGAAATGTCCTGAGATGCGTACAGTTCTAGTAGATAGAAAACCAATATTTAAACTATTTCTGCATATCAGATGGAGGAATAGAGAAAGACATATTTTAAAAAATTAATAAAGGATTTCTTTCAGACAAGAATTATAGGAATTATGTAGGAATTATAGGAATTATATTTGTTCTGAATTGAAATGAATAAAAGAAATGACAGACCAACTATATGAAACAACAGTTTCTGTACAGCAGACAGCAAGCAAAGCAGGGGAGTGACCCCAGAGAGGAGGAACAAAATAAAATGATGACCCCCTATGATTGACTTAGTTCACTTCCTCAATTTATGAGGCTGAAATGCAAAAAAAAAAAAAAAGGGGTGGGGGACTTGGACCAAGTCATATAATACTCAGGTAGCTGAATGCAAGTGAAGGGAGAGAGAAAAAAAAAGAGAAAAAGAAGAAAATAAACATGACAACAGACTTCCTAATGAAAACTATGCAAGTCCTAGCAAGGTGGAGGTACATCTTAATGCAATGAAATAGGCACATATTATAACTTAGAAAAAAACTTAGACTAAAATTATTATTTTTATGAGCAATGTTCTATCAGAGTTTTTTGTAGTACAATAAAAACAGTAGGAAAAAGAAACATTAAAAACTTGAAACAGTGAAATAAATCTATATTCAGTGACATGTTTTGTAAACAATGTTACAGAAAGTACCTCAGGCAAAAGGAAAATGACACCAAATGACGTAGTAGTGGTTTTTTTCAGTGGTATGTAGAAGAAAAATAAAGGGGTTAAAAGCAAAGGGGGAGAAATAGTATAAAAGACTACAGGAGTGAAATCAGAAACATACTGTTGTAAGGTTTTATACAGTATGTGAAATAACCTCACAGTCCTGGAAAGCAAACCAAATCCATTAATGTCAAGTTGATTCTGACACACGGTATCCTTGTGTGTTACAGGGGCCTTTCCCCACCCCCACCCCCCCTGCACTCTTTACAGAGTCATGGGACCAGGCCTTTTTTCTAGTTTGTTGGGAGGGAAAGGCCAACCATGAGGTAGTAGTCAAATACAAACGGCTAAAGCTACCCAAGAAAGTTTTACTTGAATGTCGATGTGATACACAGTGGCTGCACACTAGACACCCGGGAACAATCAAATATACACCAGCAAGGAGTAAATGGATAATCCCAACACTGAGGACAAAATCAATCATTTAAAAAAACCCACAATTTTCCAAAAGAGAAGATGAAAATGAAGAGGAACAAAGAACAGGTAAGGTAAATAGTAAACAAATATCAAAATGGTAGATATCAAGGAAACCTGATCAATAATCACATTAAATATAAATTACTTGTTGGTGGTGCCTACCAAGTTAGCTCTGATTGATGTATCACATAATGTATCATTCTCATAAGTTAAAAAATAAAATCCATACCAAGTTCACTGCCATGGCATCAAGGCTGGCTCATGGAGACCCCCTGTGAGTTCCGGAGATTATGACCGTTTATAAGAGGAGAAAGTCCGGCTTTTCTCCCACGGAGCTGCTGTAGTTTTCACAGAAGACAGCCACACCATTTTTTGTTTTGTTTTGTGAGCTATCTGTCGTTGAATCCAAACATCTCACTTTGGGTTACTCGTGAAGCTCTCCATCATTGCATCAGCTCAGGACTCCCACTCCTAACCGAAACTGCAGTCACTGTTAGCAAGTCCAGCCCAATGTGGACCCAACCAATGAGGTAGAGTAACACTGCACCTAGACATTTAAACCTCTACAGAGCAGACCTCTGGTGGAGAGACTGGAGGGTTTGAACTGTCGAACGTGCACTTGGTAGCCCAGAACATCACACTGCCTGCTATGCTAGGTGATATTAATTCTTCCCGAGTTGCTGCTTAGAATTGATAGCATCAAAGAAAAGACCGCCATTGGCAGTTTCATTATTTTACGCGGTACACAGTTCCACTGCAAGAGAAAGAGCCTTAAACATCAGTGTTTTGTTACAAAGGGGAAAAAAATATGAAGGCACAATCCAGAAATTGAACTGGTCCTTCCACCTCTAGTGGAAGAGCGACAGGGAGTCGAGATAATGATGTGCAGCCTGCAGGAGAAAGAAATCTTCACAGCTCTGTGTGGGCTCAGCGTCCAGCCTCCTTCTCCACACCGACCTCAGACCTGGCTGTTCTTTTGGTTGTGGGCGGACCTCGATTTTGATAATCCTACTTGCCCCCTGGATTTTAAGGCCTGTCAAACAGTCACTCTGATATCTAAATGAACGCAGCCCTTTCCTTATTAAGAGCAAAGTTATGTCCTTATGTATTCCTCTTAAGACTGCATTATCCCTCTTTCTAAACTCTCATAAAGATAAAATCGTTTTAAATTGTTCACATTTGGAAGGGAAACAACAGAACAAAACAAGTGGAATTAAACACCCCAAAATATTTGGTGTCTCACCTTTATATACCATAATTTAATTTGTTGCTATGAAAATCAAATAAAGATGAATGCCTTGGGCAGAATGGCGTTTTATTTGTGTCATTAAGGGAATACATAACTCATTGCCATGAAATCATGTCTAACTCATGAACTTACAGGGTAGCACAGAATGCCCTGAGCCCAAAGGACTTCCAGAAGAATATTTTCATAAGCAGACAGCCTCATCTTTCTCCCTCAGAAGGACTGGTGAGTTCTAACTACCTACAGGTGAGTCAATAGTCTAGAGTTCAGCCACTGAGACCCCAAGGTTTTTCGAGGAAATGCATACTGCTGTTGATCCTTGCCCTCAGGTTAGCTGTGAGTCATGGTGACTCTCTCTATAAAGAAGAAAAGCCCACCTGACCCTGCAGCAATATCAAAGCAATTGCTGCAATGAAGTCCAGTGTTGCAACCAGGGTCTCACTCCATCCCATCGAAGGACTTCCTCTTTTCCACCAACTTTCTACTCTTTTAAACTCATTGTCCCTTTAAAGAGACCGGTCCCTCGTGAAACAGTTCCTCACATCCCTTTAACTTGTGCACTATATATATAAATGGTCTAATAAAAATAGTTTTCATTACAAAGTTTTCGGTTGTCTTATTTCTGTGGCATAACAGCCTTCCATGGACACTCTGTTGCCGTCAGTTCTGTGATGAGAAAAAAGATTACACAAAGGAACTTGCAGTGTTTTTCGATAAATTGTTGTGAGGAGCCCTGGTGGTATAGTGGGTTACACACTGGGCTGCTCACTGGGAGGTTGGATGTTCAATACCATGAGCTGGTCCGTGGAAGATGCTCTCTACTCCTATAAAGGTTAACAAACTCAGAAACCCACAGAGGCGGTTCTATATGTCCTATAGGGTTGTCGGGATTCAGAATTGCCTTAGTGGCAGTGAGTGTCTTTTAGTCACAAAGATGTGCACTCCCTGACATTCTCTGGATATAGGCAAGTGACATCCCTCTAAAAGTCATGACTCAAGTTCCTGTGGGTGACTGCGAGCCCTGAGCAGTCTCGGGTGTGCTCAGCACACGTTCAGGCTTGAGGGTGAAGCTTTCTTGTAGCTGCAGCTCACCACTGCTGTCACTGGGCCTCACAGAATTTGCCATTTATTTTGGCTCAGGTGTCACAGTATGGTACAAAACAAACAGAAAAAAGTAGCATTGAAGCAAACAATAAACCTCTTAAAGACCGTAGAGGAAGTTCTTATCCAAATCTGTAAACATTAGGGGAAAAAAATGGCTGCCACATCTTTCTTCATATTTCTTCTAGGGAGAACCAACCAGTTTGCAGAGGAGCCCTTCAGCCACTATGCCACCAGAACGCCTAACAGCTCACTGCACATGTGCCAGGGAATACTACTCAGCCATAAAGAAATCTACATGACACAGAGTACTATCTACTAGCATATGATGCCGTCTCTATGGATATCAAAGAGCTGGTCGCAGAATGGGCTGCACATTGGGCAGATGACTGCAGGGGTTTGGAGTTCAAATGCACCAGGGGTTTCATGGAAGAAAAATATCCTTATTTGCTCCCATAAAGATTTGCCATCATGGGGAACTGGTCAGAAAGATTGATTTACAACCCTGAACTTCTCCAACAGTGGGGCGAACAGCAGAAACATGGGTGAAGGGAGACAACAGACAGTGTAAGACATGAAAATCATGACAATTTATCAAGGAGCCAAGAGGATGGGAGGGTGAGGGTGGGGAAACAAGAGTAAATGATACCAAATATTCAAGTAGAAAGAAAATGTTTTGAAAATGATGATAGCACCATATGTACTAAGTTGCTTTAGACAATTGGTGTACGTATTGTTATAAGAACTGTAAGAGCTCCCAGTCATGGAAACACTAAGGATCAGTTCTACTCTTGCATGCTATGGTGTAAGTTGGACTGAACTTGGTGGCAGTGGGTTTTATGAACTATCTAGACAAGGCAAATGTATAGAGAAGCAAATTTATAGTGCTTATCAGGTTTGGGAGAGAAGGGAAATTGTTGTTTAGGAAACATTAGATTTCTCTTTTTGGTGATTAAATAGTGAGAAATGTTGGATATCATAGCGATGTGCTATGGATTTCTGGGACTATACTTTTTTACAGGAGTACAAAGTCCAGTCTTTTTCCAATGGAATTGCTGGTGGTTTTGAAGTGCCAATGAAGATTGCAGTGCAATGCATAGCCACTGGACCACGTGTGTGTATACATATACATATGTAAAATATATATATGCAAAATTTTTAAGATGGTACACCCCACAGCAGCTAGGTCAATTTAGTTAATGTGAAGGATTCCAGTTTGGGAGTTAGTTGTTTGTAGCCAGATAAACAGCAAAAGACTTAGATTACAGAAGCTGTAATCCTTGAAATGCAAGCAAACATGGAGATATATTCAATGAGCATTATCCTGGTTTTCTTGAGGATCAGTCTGGAGAGTTTTCTCAGGATGGATACCAGGAACTATAGAGCCCCAGTCCAGCAGCTTGCATTACTTGGAAGTGTTGTGTACTGAAAGTCATCTTCAATAAAGGAATTCTGACCTCCATTCTGACCTTTTCCTGCTACTTATCAGGGGAAAAATTTGACCTTCTTCTCAGGGGAAGGCCTTCGATCCTGGGTGATTTTTCAGTGTTCTTAGTTAAGGAGTCTTAAGGAAATGAGAGAATCCACCCAACTTCCCCACTCTGGATCTTTTTCTAAAAGAAGTTAAATTACTTTCCTCTCCTATTGGTTTTATCAGTCTCTTGACATTTGAACCAATTGTTATATTTCATTATATTTATATATTGTATTTTAAGGAAATGTGCACTTAAGAGAAGTTGGGGAATATGTTCATTGATGTAATATGATCATATTTAGTATAAGTAACTTTCTAAATATATTTCAGAGTATATGCAACATATACAAAGGGCTTGAACAGAGCATAGAAAAATTCTGATTTTCACACAAACTATGTTCTCCTTCACTGTATGTGTTTAACATAATGTATCCCCCTTTGCTTGTTGTTTCAGTAATTTGATATAATTGAACTCTGAACACAAAAGCAAATTTATTTTATGTTTAAGGTTATGGGCCTTGTATGTCATATATAATAATATATTTTAATAATACAGTAAGTATAATATAATATAAATGTGTAGTAATATGTAATATAATGCAATAATGTAATATAGTATAATAATATAATATAATATAATATAATATAATATAATATAATATAATATAATATGTAAGCTTAAATATATCTCTTTATCTAAGATTTGAAGTGGTATAGATAGATGTTCATGTAATTGGAACTCAAGGAAAATGCAAACAATTAAGATTAACATTTTCTTTTTGGGGGGGGGGCATCACTGCCTTCTGGTGGTGGGAGTAGGAGGCCCACCCTTGCTGCTGAATTTGAACCTCCAACCCAGTGGGCTGCAGTCCCGTGCACAACCACTACACCACTAGGGCCCAGGCCAAGATTGGCATTTTCACTGAGGCTATCAATAATCTAGAATTCATCTTTTATTTATATTGTCTGATTTCAGTAAAATTCCTTAAAAGAATAGGCCAATTCCTTCCATGCCATGGCCTACAAATAAACTTCAATTGGGCATTTTCCTCTCTACGGGCAATTCCACCTAGTCTACTACACACAAGCACATGCACGCCCTCCATGCTTGTAACTGCAGTGCTTAATTTTCAAAGTTGCATTGTTTTGTAGTAACATAATTGAGTTAGACCATACTGTAAACCTCCACTTCTTATTTTACTTTCTGGACTTCCAGTACTTCTTTCTTTTTGTACTTAATTTTTGTTCTCATTCCTTGACCAGTCTCATTGTCTTCAGTGCCTTCTTCTACTTCTGAGCACAATAGTGGATGCACCTAGGGCAGGTGCTATAATCTTTTTGTTGGGAGTGATCTTTCTCAGGATACAGACCTAAATATCTCCCAGATCCTGACAATCCCAAGATCCCATCTCCAGCCCAGACCAATACGTACTAAATTTCTCTTCAGAATGGTGTATTGTGTATATGGAGCCTCTTGACATGCATATTTCCAATTTGATATTTAATAATCTTGACATGTCAGAACTCCTCACGCCTCCCATAATCCTGCAACATCTGTGGTCTTACTTCCGTTAATAGCTCCTTCCTTCTTCCTGCTCATATCAGAAAACTTAGACTTATTGTTTATTGTTCTTCCTTTTCAATTCACCAAAAATGTGGTTGGTTTTAACTCAAAAATATATTTAGAGTCTGACCATCATTCATTGTCACTGCTATTATCATCCTGGTCTGAGTCAAAATGATTTCTCAGCAGGACTTACACTATTAGATTCCAGAGCTTCTCCGTCTCCCTGCAATCTATTCTCAGAAAAGCTGAAGTAACCATCTTTAAACAAAAGCTACATTATGCCACTCATACAACTGAAAACTTTGGAGTGGCCTCCAAGACACAACACGATGTGCCTTCCCAAGCTCTTCCATGTTTCCTGCACTCTATCTTTCGCATCTATCTTTCATCACTCACTCCATGACATTTGACATTGACCTTTTTAATATTTTTAAAAATAGACCAGAAAATGACTTGATCTTATGATGGAACATTGACTATTTCCCTTGGCTACAACAACACTTTTTATATGTTCTCTGTGCTCCAGAGGAGCCCAGATGGCATAGTGCTTATGGGTTGGACTGCTTATCAGAAGGTCAGCAGCTTGCAATCAGTAGGCACTGTAGGAGAGAGATAGAAGACTTTCTACTCTTGTAAGTTTCAGTCTCAGAAATCCACAGGTATAATTTTACCTTGAGGCTGGATTTCAGTGAGTTTGGGGTGAGCTACATGCTTCACCTGCTTCAACTCTTTACTCAGTATTCACTTTACTGATGAAAGTTGACCACCTCAAACACTGACAATTAGAACCCCATCCCAGACCCTCTGATACTTTTATTGTTCTGTAGAATGTCTTTCAGTAACATTTATAATATAGAATTGGATTATCCAATTTTATATTCTAAATGTTCTATCCCTTATTACAGATATATTACATATACATAAATGCTGTTGTCACATTTATAATACACAATTTACTTATTTACCAAGGCTATTGCTTATTTTATGCTTTTGTTGCAATGTCAGTTCCATCAAGGGGCCATATCCCTCTGCTTTGTCACTGATGCCATTCAATCTGCCAAGCAAAGATTAGACACTTAATTAAAGATATAGTATATTGATTCAACTCAGCTATACAGTCAAGCATCACTTACCATCCATGACAAATTTTGAGAAACTGGATGTTATGACATTTAGATGTTGTGTGAACATCATATAATATATAGGTAGTCCTAGGTGAATTTAAATAGAATGTGTACATTAGGAAGTATAGTTAGGGCTACTTTATACCTAATATCAAGCAGCCAATTATCTTTCTTGGTATACAGTATACTGTAGTTTTCTATGAATAAAATATTAAACAAACACTTCCAGATATACTCAAATATATGTACCATTTTAATATAATAATAATGACATATTGATGTGTATTGAAAGTAGTAACCATCTGCTATTGTGAACCATTATATATGGCTCCAAATATTGATCTAATAGGCAATTGGACTTTTCCCAAATTGATGTTATAAAATGCATGACTGAATGTATTCTCAGGAAGAACTTAAACCAGTAGTATGGACACTTCCTGGGGTATCAACCATACTTGCCAAAGAGAGTTAGAGAAAGCACAAAGTGGAACAGAATTCTACACAGTATGATCTCTGGTTTACCCTCCCCACTTGTTCCCAAAGCTGTGGACTGTGAATTATTTAAATCTGATAAACTTCCACATTGTTTTCTTCCCCTCACTACCCTGGTGGGAGTAGGAAACCCAGCCATGCTCCTGGAGAGCTCTTGTTGGATTTGAACTGTCAACCCTGTAGCTCACAGTCCCACACAAAACCACAGCCCAACCAGGACTCAGCTTACACACTGTGGTTTTATACCAAAGAAAATGATTCAATAAGAAAAAAATATGCAGAATTATTAGAAATTTAAATCAGAGAAGAAAATGTAAAATGACCAAGCAAACTGGAAATTAATTTAGGGTCTTTCCATTCTAATTCCCCCTTTTAGTATCTTTCTATTTTCAATTTTCTGCTTATGGTGAAGCTTATCCTGAAGCTAAAATACTTTTTTGGCTTTGTCTCCATTATTTATTGTCTTTGGTTTGTCCACTATTGTGCTACATGACTGTCACGTTTATGTCTTTTCCATGAACCTGAATTCATACCAAAAAAACCCTCTAAACCAACTTATTACCATTGAGTCAATGTCGATTTATAGAGACCCAGTAGAACAGGCTAGAACTATCCCTGTGAGTTTCCAAACATAAAACACTTGACAAGAGTAGGCAAATCTTTCTAAGAAGTGACCAGTGTGTTTGAACAGGTGACCTTGGAATTAGCAGCCTAATGTATAATCACATATTACTGGGGCTTAAAATTTATACTGACCTTAAAAATTATATTGGAAACGCAAGCAGAAAAATTAGAATTGGTGCTAATTATAACGCTCATGTCATTCACACAAATACTATACTTTAGGAAGCAAATTGAAAATTTTCTCTGCTAAAAGAGTGCAGTTAATTATTGATAAAAGAAGATATCTTTAAAGACAGTTCAACTCAAACATCTCCAAGTATTCCAAAAAGTAAAAACACCCTTTCCAGAACAGTTGTTTTGTATAGACAGGCATAATTTGTCTTTATAGATGAAGAACACTATGTCCTGTGGTCATGTAATCAATCAATCAGGGTAAAGTTACTCATGTATTCTTCCCCTTTAATTCCCTTCCCCGACATGAGGTAGACACTAGCCCAAGCAGTTGTAATATAATACTGCTATCAAATATTCACAGGAGGGTTCTATATCTCTGCTGCCTTAAACAGAGTGTCTAATGCCTTTGACTTCAGTTAACCTATCCACAAGTACTTCCAAAAGTGTTTTCATGTAAAACACATAGAAATTCCAGATGAATGAGAAGCATTTGACTTTTATAAAAATTTCTTTTTACTATTTGAATCCTTTGTGGGAAGGTGTCCCACTTGGCTGTATAACAAACTGTTCCTTCCATGCTTTGAAGGTGTAAAATAGAGTAGATTAAAGAGAGTCAGTCTTAAAGAGGATGATTGATGACTCTCTCTATCCTTCTTCCATCCAATCTTACCATGAGCACTTTAAATATTAGAGGATAAAAGCATGTGCCATAGAAGTTAAGGACATTTCAGCTGAGAAAAAGTTTGTGTTCAATAACTCAGAACATTCAAGCATTTCCCTACATTTTCCAGATCACAAAACTGAGTATTTCTCTCCCATTCAATTTCCACATTGAAACTGTTTTTTACAGAAGCAAGATAAAGTAATTAAACAGCAGAACAAAGAAAAATGAAATGCATGTTGGATACAATATCATATATTCTTCTTTGCTGAAAACAAACCCTTTCTATTGTGAATTCAGTGACAGTTTCCAGAGAAAATCATCAGCTTTACATTCAGCAATTAAACACATTTTCTTTCCTCTCATTCCTTGCTATTCCCTCAATGTGCTACCATGCATAGCCTTCCCCTGTTCCTTCTTTCCATTACTTTTTCTTGTCTTGACTTTCTGAACTTAGTCCTCTGGGAAATACTGCCCTTTTCATCTTGAACAGTTGGCTACACTGATGTTGTTGGCCTGTCTATCTTATTGGCTGGAACGTTGAGCCAGCAGACTGAGGTCAGGTCCAGACCCAAAGGTGCTTGACAATCACAGTCTCCGCAGTCCCACCAAACGCTGTCCAACAAGTAAATCTGATCTCTGTTATGATTTTGAATTTTGTTCCACAATTTCCCCCCACTACATTTAGGACTGCAGTTTCCACCCCCCTTAGTTAATTGAGTCATGGGGAACCAGGGTTACAGGTGGTTGCACCTTGGTCTGCTAACCACAAGATTAGTAGTTCGAAACAGACAGATTTCTACTCCCATAAAGGGTTACAGTGTCAGAAAACCACAAAGCATTTCTGTACTTGTAGTTCTAATAGGGTCATTATGCATCAGAAACAACTGGATTTTGAGGTTCTAAAATTTTATATGAATCATAGTATTTAATAAATAATTAGAAGTTCTATAATCTTAGAAAATATAATGCAATACTGCTTCTAAAACAAGGTATTGAGAAATGGAAATTCAGGTGTCCCATCATAAAATATTTTATTTTACCACCATTTGTTTACCATGAAGATTTTAATTCACAGATAGATTTGGAGACTCAACTAAGATGATGGGCATGGAATGACCCTGACTCTGTTTCTCAGAGTTTCTCACACTGCCTTCTATATGCACTTGTAGAACTTTTGTTAAAGCTGTTATGCCTCAATCTATTTCGAATGGGTTCTAATGCTTCAAACGCAAATATTTTCTGTGTTTGGACATATTTCCCACATCTCCTTTACAAAAGTCAGATGCTGGTGGAGAAGCACAAGATAGTGGACAGACACACTGAAAGCCTATAAGAATAATTTGGTTAGGTTAGTGTATAATTACCACATGACACATTAAGTCCAACATTAGGTAACACTTATGATAGAAAGAGTGTCCATGAATGTTGCCATCGGGGGGTGAGAAGCACTGAAGAAAAGTCACTCCTTACCCATAGTGGAGAATAAACAGGAAAGGATGCATCTTAGCATGAATTCTCTAGAAAAGCAAAACTAGTGAAGCTTCTATGTTTATAAATATAGAAAAGTTCATATCAAGGAAATGACTCCTGAAATTGTAGAGATGGGCACATGGCAAGTCTATGGTAAGATGTCAGGCTGGAGGCTTCTCCTAATCTATGTAGCTAGAGGAGCCGATTAAACCAAGATCAAGGGGACAGGTGGTTTCCTTCTGGCTGCAGAAGCAAATGAATCCAAAGTAGGTCCGTAAGCGGGCATGTTGCTGCTGATGCTCCGGGGACCCAGCAGGATGCTGGCTCATCCTGTCTAAAGATGGAGCGGTCAGCTGGATGGCCAGATGAAGGATCCAAAACCAGTCAAAGACCTATAATATACCCAGAAGTACTCTGATTGAGTCTAAATCTATAAGACTCTTAAAAATCTTTACCTCAACCATAGGGAAAAACTATAATAAAGCAAGATTACACTGATCAGCTTGTAACTTGTAGTTGATGCATAAAGGAAATGAAGTTGTTTAGTTTCTAGCTAGTTTCTGTAAATATCCTCCACCACCTGTCTGTCAGTTTGTCATACTCTGCTGTGAGCCCAGCTACCAGTATTTCACATATGAGCAGAATCACTCATGGTCAAAAGATTTCACCTGAGCTTTCAGACTGAAGCAAACAAGTAAAAAAAAAGACCTGGTAATTTTCTGAAATTAGTCAACTAAAGTTGCATGGATCCTAACAAAGCAATACCAGACTCATTTGCTTTGTATACACTCCTTTGGAGATGATCTACTGACTAGACACATGGCACTAAGCTTATAGACCTTGTGCTCTGGGAAGCACAAGGAGAAGCCACATAAAAACCCCTGCCAGCACTGAGAGGCTTACAATGCCACTGGATTCAAAGACTTTCTGTCCACTGGATGTGTATTGTGAGTCTTAAGAGGACTTTAGATATTAGTATCAGACATATGGTCTAATATCAGACTTATGGACTTGATCTGGACTGGGTTGGAACATTTTCTCAATGTTCAATTACTCTTAGATAAAAACCTCTTTCTTATACACATATGCATATTTATGAATTTGTTTCTCTAGTTCACATGGACTGACTCCAGTCCATAGGGTCACCATGAATCCGAAGTTGAATTGAGATGACTAACAACAGAAGTACTGAAATTTTTTAAGTATGATATGAAGAAGGGATAAATGAATAATATTTCTTTAACACTTCCTATTTTCTAGACCTTGAGGCTTGACATTTAATCAAATTCAAATTTGATTCACTCTAGAAAGCACAATTGGCCTTATTTTTTCTGATGCTTAAATTTGAGCACTGACTAGAATGAAACCTGCTCAATTTTGGTGGACTCTTAAACTTGTTGTGCCTAGTAAATGGAAATTTCAAAGGATGCCTTAAAAGGAAAACCCCCAAAACAAATCATAACACTGCCATCAAGTTGACTCTAATTCACAGTGACCCTACAGGATAGAAGAAAACTGCTTCAGGTGGGATTCCAAGGTTGAGAGCTTTAAGGAATCTGGCTGCCATATATTTCATGCATGCCACACTGGTGGGCTTTAACCATCAACCTTTAATTTAGCATCCCAAAGTTTAGCTCTCAGTGTAACCATAGCTACTATCAAAAGGAAAGGTCTCTGATTAAAAGTAATTGATGACAGAGCTGACAGAACCTGGGGTGCCTGGTTTATTAAAAGCAGGTGAAAATATGGTTGCTGTAAATTATCATTTTAGACCTGCTCCCCTCCTTACCCCCATGTTGTTTCTAAGGGTGAAACTGTAGACCACAGTAGTTCACATGTTGGGCTGCAATCTAAAAATTCATAGGACAGAAGTGGACTTGTCCTATGAGTTGTGAGACTGTAACATTTTAAATCTCTATTTTTCTCTTAAGCTGCAACTGATGGTTTTGAATCACTGAATTTTTTTATTGCAGTCCAACATATGAACCACTTGATGACAGTATGTTTGAGCTTTTAAAGTTTTGGCTATCTGAACATTAGCCAGGCTCGGTATGTCAGTTATCAGTAACCCACCTCCCGCACCATTCAGATTAGGAAGAAGTGTCTTAACACCAAGGTGTTAGGAAAGGAAAAACAGGTCATTCAAATGGGTTAGATCCTGCCTAAAATTCTGATTTTTTCAGAACATCTAACAAGACTGGTACAAATGTTTTCAGGAGCCCCTAAGACCAGCATGGCTGCCTCCCTTCGACAGCTGGCTGCCGAATCCTTCCACTAGAAATTAAGGCAATAGTTGGAACTCTCCTTTACCCATCAGTTTTCCTGTCAGAGCCCTGACAAAGTGACATGTGGGGTGACTCACTTTCAGCAACTGTCAGAGGCCCATTTTTGCATCACATGCCAGCTCACCATCTTGCAGGTGCTCATCCACGTCTAACATGCACACATATGCAGAGGATGGGCAGATGTGACAAAATTATTTTTAAAACCTTTGATGTGATGTACCCATGGATACATCATGAATGTCTCCTGACATTTCCAGAAACAGAATAGGGCATCAGTCATCCAGGTTGTGGTGCAGAGGGGTAAGCACTGAGCTGTGAACTGGCTAGTCAGCCGGTCAAACCCACCAGCAACTCCACTGGAGAAAGAGGATGAGGCTGTCTGGTCTCCTTAAGGTCTACACTCTTGTCAACGCTAAGGAGCAATGCTCTCCTGTCCTACATGGAGCCAACATGTCAAAATTGGCTCCGTGGTTTTGTTTTCTGTGGTTTTCGCCATTAGTCAATGGTCCACAACTGTCACATCTGATCGTGTTTGTATAATGAAGGTGTGTGCCATGCTGAATAAATCACAGACCATGTTTGGCAGTCCTCCAGGAATTGGAGCATAAATAAGTGAAAATGTGCATTTAATTTGGGGCTGTTGGTGGCCCTGACTTGAGAGCGAAGGCATTTCTTGTCGGTGATCTCTGGCCAGATGCTATGTGCATGCGACAGCAAAGGACCCAGCGGAGGGCTGCTCACACAGGCTGATGCTGTGCTGGTGAGGTGGTCCTTTGCCTGCATTCATACAGGTCACAGGTGGTCCATCCTGCATGAACTCAAGTGGAAGAAGGGTGAGGATACAGAATGTGGACTGTGCAAGCCTCATGGGACCACACCAAAGTCAATTGCTCCTGTGTGTCTAAACAAGAGACAGAGATCCCCTGTGCCTCAGGAGCTCACAACTGCCTCTGTGTTCATGTAAGTGGGAGTTTCAGCTACACAAAGCTTAGCAGTTGACCAGCTAGTAGGTGAGACACACCAGTCTCATCCACCAGGTGTCCTCTATGGCCTGAGATGCCTGGTCCCACCCTCTTCCTGGTCTGTTCCTGCCTGCCTTGGTGAGGAATGTGTCCAGGCTGGGAAAGTGGCCTGCTATCATTGCAAAAAGCAGTGTGTGGAGCAGGAAGAGGAATGGCTGCAGAAACTCAAGGGAGACAAGTGTTGGTCTCCAGCTTGGAGCAAGACGCCCACAATCCACAGACACCAAGGCACAGACTGCACATTAAATCCATTAAAATGGGAAAAAAGTCATTATCATATAAAAATACTAATCTACCATGCTCAGGAAAGTGATATGTGGGGTCTTGTGTCCTGACAAAGTGTGTGCAAGTAATGACAGGTGCTCTGCTTTCACAAAATGCAACAGTTTAAACAAAATATGTTCTCTGAAGTGCTGACTAGAAGGGGCCAGACTATTTCTCCTCTTGTGTCCTTACAAGCTGAGCATTCATTTGGAATGGGAGGTTGTGTTTGCTGTGATATGTGGATAGAGATTCATGGCCAAATCAATTAGAGGAATACCGAAATCGCTGTGCAGAAGATGTTGTGACTTGAGCCATAATCATTGAAAGAGAAGTGTGATTTGCCCTAAGTGTTTGATCTCTGCTTGAATTTTTTTAGGAAAGTGAAATGTGCTATTAATTTGAGCATGCTTGTCTTCTTTGTATTTATATATGCCATGAAATTTTCAAGCTGTTAAAATGTCTAGAATATGACTACACTGGATATTCCTGGCAGTTCAAGCTTCCTTGGGTCTTGGCTTTTTATGTAGAGTTTGAAAAGTCTCCAGCTAGGAAATTATCTGGATTCACTTTCTTGCTTAGAGAGATGCTACACAGCTCTGAAATCTGCTTGCAAATGTTTTAGTTAAAATAGCTCTGAATTCAAATATTCTAACGAATCCAAAGTTGGTTCTCTCCCTAGCAAATGCTGGAAATTCTCTTTCGTTAAGTATAAAACAATGATGACATCTAACTCACACAGATTTGGTAAAAGAGATTAATATATGCAAACACCATATATATCAAACCTTAGTAACTAGATTAATTGCGTGTGTGTGTGTGTGTGTGTGTAGAAGAAAGAGGGGGGAGGCAGAAAGAAGGATTGAGGGATGAGAGAAAGAAGTGAAACTGGAGGGAGAGAGATAAAGTAAAAGTGAAGAAGGGAGGAGGGAAAGGAGAGAAGGAGACAGGAGGGGGAGGATTAAAGGGAGGAAGATAAGAGGGATGGGACTGAAGGAAGCACAAAGGTTTGTGAAAGTAGCATCCACTACAGAGAGCACTGTATGGGGAGCAGGTAGCACAATGCCAGGCACACAACCATTACTCCATCAATGGGAGGACTCTGCGGGATTCAAATGAATGTTCAGGAAATATTCCAGTCCTATGAAGGCCATCGGCATATTGATTAGCTTGGTTTTAAAATCAACAGGTAGAAGTAAGATTTAGGTGACTTGGAAAATGATTGGAAATCACTTAGGGAGTCCTACTGAAACATTTTATGAGTGAACTTCAGCAATCCCTGAAGCTCGTACCTCAGTACCTGCAGGGAGGGGTTGGAGAGCAGTCAGTTTGAAGAGCCAAGTTGGAGAGTCGCTCAGGTGAGAAGGGAAAATTACTTCCTTCTGATTAGAAACAGAGAGCCATGGGGATTTGTTCTGCTGATGAGCAGGTATAATGGAGATCTTTTTTTTCTCTTTCTTTTTTTTTCTTTTTTTACTTCTGCCTAGAGATAGAGAAACAGAAAAAAAAAGTGTTCTAGTGAAGAGTGAGAGGAAATAGAGCAGGGACTTTCTAGATGATTAAGAAAACCAGGAAAGCAAAAAAAGGATAACTATCTTCCTAATAGACCGAGCAGACTGAATGGAGGGAAGCCCCTAGCAGAATTCCCATCCTGTGGCTATGGAATCCCCAAGTTGAGGTTATATAAACAGCCTGAAAGCATGTTTGGGCCTCAAGTTATCTCTGAGATGCAGCATGACGTGCTGGGGGAAAGCGAAACAGTCTTGGATCCTGGCAGACCTCAGGGTCTACAACAGTGAGGTCTTACATCAATAACCTACAAAACATCCAATACCTCCATGTCCTGCTTGTTGAGAATAGACGCAATCGTGGATGTCTTGTGGTAAGAGCAGATTAAAATATGACGTATGTAAGTCGTTTGTTGAGGAACACTCCCCAGGAATGTTCACTACTCTCCCATGTGTCTGCCTCCTCCTCCACCTCTTTGTGATTTCTGTGCTCCTTTTTCTCATGGGTTTCCCTTCTAATGTCTTTAAGCATTTTCTCCATCCCAGAGAATAGTACCTTCTTCTAGCTCCAGTAATTAACTATGTCTTCTAAATGTCAAGTCAGAACTTTAATGCCAAAATGGCGTGTTGTGTTCTCTTGTTTCCCTCAAAGACAGTTAAACCCAGCACATCACAAAGTGACCGCATCAGATCATCTTTCAATCCCTGACTCTCACCGTGCCCCCCACCATGTCCAGCTCAGTTAGTAGCTTTTCCACACACTTTATTTTGAAAAGTAAAAAGCTCCTTATTGCTTATAAACTGTTCAGAATATATATGTATATGTTGTTCCTCTTAATAGGTAGAACAGTGGAAGCACAGTGGCTAAGTACTTGGTGGGTAACCCAAGATTTATTTCAGGGGGAAAGCTGGTGTCATCTACTTCCCTAGAGAAAGCCCATAGAGAAGTTGTACTCTATTCGGTGGGGTCTCCATGATCCAGAAAAGGAAAAACAAACACTTTGTGGTTGTGGGGGTTTTGAATATTTAGAAGCTAGATTAAGTGCCACCCCTTTAGTTCAAATCCACAGCATTATCACATTATCAACTGGACTAACCTCTGAGAGGGATTCTTTGCTTTTACGCTTTTCTATCTTTAGTGTATCCCCATATATGTTAGATATGTATTGTCAAAAATTAAGCAAGCAAAAAAAATTTCATAATAAGACACAACTAAGTAATAAAGCATGCACACGCTATTTTTAAAAACTCATAGCATTTGTTATCCAAGGTCTAAATGCATTACATGTTCCTCCCTAACCTAACATAAACATGGTCTATGCAACCCAAAAACTGGATCCATCAAGCCCGCTACTGACCCCTCTCACACTGACTTTTACCCTCCCTCCAAATAACAGCGAACAAAAAACCCATTTGCATATCCCATCACTGCTTTGTGCATCCACTCTACAATATATTCCCACAACTTTCTAAAAAGCAGAACACCTTCTTACAAAACTAAAATTACCACGAAATTACCACTGCTGTTAATTGCTGTTGACTCCATCTCTACCCATGAGAACACCACGTATGTCACAGCAGCAACATGCTCCACAAAGTTGCTAATTTTTAATTGATCAAATCTATTATCTCTGTTTTGAGAGGTAAAAAACTGTAATCAGCTCATTATTGCTCATTTCCAGTTCAGAATATAAATGTGTATGTTGTTCCTCCTAATAGGTAGATGGAAGAATCCCTGACATTTCACAAAGTGGAATGCCAGTAGATATACATGGTTCTAGAAGAGTAGATACCATTCATGTTGTTGTAGGTTATCAAGTCTAATCACAGTTACCCTATAGCAGGAATTCTCAACCTTCCTAATGCCATGACCCTTGAACACCATTCCTCATGCTGTGGTGACCCCCAACTATAAAATTGTTTTTGTTGCCACTTCACAACTGTAATTTTGCTACTGTTAGGAAGCAGGAGACCCTTGTGAAAGGACCACTCAACCCCCAAAGTGGTCACAACCCACAGATTGAGAACTGGTGCCCTATAGAATAGAGCAGGATTACCCGCATCACAGGGTTTTTATGGTAGCCTATCCTCAGTGCTTAATATCTGCATTAGCAGGGTTCTTTGCAACTTTCATGCTAAATTAATAAATAGAATGATATCAATAAATCCAGAATTCACAAATTAAATAACATAGAGCCAATGACTAAATGCATATTTTATGACTATATTAGCTTACAATTTTATTTGAATCAATATTGTAGCAAATGGGGTTAAATTAAAAAGCACCCATAATCTCATGCTATGTGTGATGGGAAGGTTTGTTATGCCAACATGGCCACAGAAGATTGGTGAGTCTGTTGTGATGGCACGACCAATGAATACATGAGATGAATTGAATTGCTTTCAGATCTTTGAACCAGACAGCTGCTGTGTTCGTCCTATGCCTCGACCTCCAAGCACCACTACTCATGGAACACCTAATCTTGGACTGTGGAGCTGTGAGTTGAGGTTCCTTCAAGCCCTACTTTGACACGCTCCTAGGATATACATCTCTTGAGCTGGGAGTGTTAGACTCTGTCATCTGGCTGACTGTTGGCGACCTGCTTTGCTGTTTGCTGCCTGTGACCAGATAGCCTGAATTGCTCTACAGAGGACTACTCAGTGGCCCTGAAGACTTGAAGGACTGCCAGTCTTCTAGCTGTCTCACACAAGTGAGTTGCACGGAGCAATCTGTACTGCTTTATAGATTACTTAACTGTTTCTTTCTTATCTTATATACTATTCTTTCTATATAAATATATAAAGAGAATTAATAGTGTCTTGGTTTTATTTCTTTAGAGAACCCTCTCTGGAACACTATGAGACAAATATACTCAAAATTATCAAAATGTTGATTACTATAACAAGCTGATATTTCCTTTAGCAAAAATGCCCAGATTGAAATTTGAGTGGTACTGAAAAGGTATAAAATAATCCAGAAACAATCCCAGAAACAAGAAGAAGCGTCTGCTATATATTTATGCAATTGATACATTGGATAGCCTCCCCAAAGCCAGCTTCATGTATGAACACAGCGGGAATGTAAGAAGTGAAATAAGCTATTTTATTATGAAGAAAAACCTGAGAAGTGTGGCAGGTCATGAAAGGGCAATCACTTAGGACCAGAACTGAATGTTGACATAGAGGATGACTAAAGATATTCTGCTACAAATGGGACTAATACCCTACAAAATTAATCTACTGAGATGGGCCTGTGTTGTAGACTTGTGCTAAATTAATACTGTTTCCTCTTCTCTTGTTTTCTGAGTAGAAGTTTAGATGATGGTTACTCAGTCCCTTTAATGCCTGTATATAACAGATGCAAATTGTATGCTGAGTGCATTGGGGTGGATTATTGATATCTAGCTCTTAGTTTGTAGACCATAAGCAGTTATGCCTCAAATTGATGAAGTTGATAAAACATTAGGAAATGATGAACTCTGAATTCAATGTGTTAACTAGGTGAATATATCAGGTCATTGAAGTTTTTGAAAGTATTCCATATGGTCAAACACATTTTTAGAAGTCATTAAAAGAGAGATGTTTATATGTGTTGCAAAGCCAAAGGTCTGAGATGAAGTGGGAGTAATTGGCTTGTGACCCAGAAACTATACTTTCTTTTCTCCCCAGTAACAGAAATCAGGTTTCATCCAATATCCATCTATCCTGGATGCAATCAGTTGAACAAAGGAATTTTGTGTGATGAATTCTGATTCATCTAAGCTAATAAGATTCCTCTGGTGAGTGTTTTTGTAATTAGAAAATCTGTGCTAAATTGATATAATCAAACCAAAGAGATGGGTTTTATTCCAACAGTTGAGAAAGTTCCACTCTCTTTCATGAGATTTCAACAGTGAAGTATATTTGTGTGGATTTTACTGGCAGTTATTCTGAGATCACCAAGAGAAAGCAGTCTTAGATTAAGACTAATAATGTGGTTCAATGAAAAAAAGAGGATTCAGCCTGAGGCTTAGTTGCCCCTTTTGAAAAGCTCAGTCTGTTAACCCTAACCACCACTCTACTTTGGACAAGTAGTGCTTTTAGATGGTGATTCTGCTTTTAGATGGGAAGCATGTTGGACTCATGGTGTCTTTAGTTGCAACAGAAGATGTGCTATTTTAAATACCCCTTTAATATTAACTCTAATGCCCAACTATTGACACGAGGCCAATTTCACTTCCTTTACCCATTGCAGTTGAGTTAAACCTGATTCTTGGGAAACCCTCAGCTATGGAACAGGAAAATCTGACTTATCGTAACTTAATTCTTTTTTTTTTTAGGGCATCACTGCCCGGATGTTGGGAGTAGGAGGCCCAGACTTTGCCCCTGTGGAGCTGGAATTGAACCTCCATCCCAGTGGGCCGCAGTCCTGCGCACAACCACTACGCCACCGTGGATCAACCCCATAACTTAATTCTTGACAATAATCTTACCAGAAGCACATCCCAGAGCATATTTCCATGACATAACTGGGTAGGATGAAACTGTCAATATTTTGATTAAGTGAGTCAAATGCAAGTGGGTAGCTGACATATATGAGTGTACCCAAAAGGAAAGCAAAACAACAACAGTAAAAAAAAAAACTGCTTTTTTCAAGGTTCTCTCTCTCTCTCTCTCTCTCTATATATATATATATATACACACACACACACACATACACACACACATAAACATACACATACATACATACATATTTAACAAAACAATCTTATACCCTTCAACATACTCTATATTACACATAATACATTTGTCAACTCTGTGAATCCATTCTTGGAGACATTTTTCAAACATCTGTTTGGATGACTGACAAAACTTTCCTCATATTTTTTCACCTCTTCTATAGCATCAAATCACTGTCCTTTCATGTCCCTCTTCATTCATGTAAATACAGAGTTGCACAGAGTGAGGTCAGAGTGAAGCAAGAGAGGCACGTACGCAGAGATGGATGTGTGAACAGGTACATTGTCATGGTGGCAACATCACCATCACCCTGCGCACCTCCAACTACCACAAATCAGGTCTTCTTCTGTCGGTGTTATTCAATCTTTTTCAGAACCTCTAAATAGTAAGCTCAACTCACAGTCTGACCTAGTGGAAAGAATTCCAAATGCACTATGAGTTAACATCTTCACCCATTTGGAAGTTGATGGAACGAGCTTAAGAACCAGGTTTGTCATCCATTCATATTTCACCATTTTGAAAGGAGAAAAACAGTTGTACACTTGAGCTTTTCCCATCGTGCTGCTCTTGTAATCTGTATTCAGCATTACAACAGGTTCTGTGGCATTTTTCCAGAGCAGGAACCAAAATTTCACAGCTGCATGCAGCTTTCTTAAATCAGTCATCACAAAAAAAAAAAAAAAAAGAATGAGGCTCAAGACAAACTTCTTTTTTATTTTTTTGTCTAAGGAAGAGGTCTATATGCAAGAAGAATTGAATATTGAAAAAGCACCCCAACCCAGTCCAGTCCAAGCCCACAAGTCCCATATGTTTGATACCAGTCTGTAAAGTCCTCAGATTCCAGAGGTGCACACAATAATGCGGAATGCAGGATAATCACAAGCCGGTGGGTAGGAAGTCTTCAGATCCAGCGATGTAGCAGCTCAGCGCTGGCAGGAGTCTCCTCGTGGCTTCTCTAGGTCCAGGTGTCTGGCTACATCAGGGTAGGTGCATGTGGCTTCTCCTCAGGGACGTCTCACAGGGAGCCAGCCTGTCAGTCAAATATCTCCATGGAGTGAGTGTTGTCAGTAGGGAGTCTCCAAGGAAGTCAACTGAGAGAGGCAGTGTCTCTGCCTCCAAGAAGGAATTACCACATTTCTCAGAATTCTCGGGAGAAAGCCATGCCCACACAGACATCTCACTGCTTATTTCTAGCTTGACAGGCTAGACTCCACCCCTCCTACACTTTCTTAAAAAATAATTTTATTGGGGGCTCTGACAGCTACTACAACACTCAGTACATCATTTTTGTATCAAGCACATTTGCACACATGCTGCCACATTCATTTCCAAACATTTTCCACTTGAGCCTTTGGTACAAGCTCCTCTTTTTTTTTTTTTTTTAAAAAAAGCTCCCCTTTTCCTTTCCCCCCTTTTTTTATGAATCATTTTATTGGGGGCCCATACAACTTCCATCACAATCGATACCAACATCAATTGTGTGCAGGCCACTTTTACACACCCATTGCCATCATCACTCTCAAAACATCCTCCCTCCCTCCAGGCCCCCAGTATCAGCTCCCTATATTACCCTTCCTCCCCCCCTTCCACTTGAACCCTTAGTAATTTACAAATTGGTATTTTTTTCATACTGTACATTGTACAATGTGTCCCAACACTCGCTTCCCTATTGTCTGTGTCCCAGTGAGGAAGCTATGTGTAGATCCCTGAATTGGTTCTCCATTTCTATTCCTACATCCCTCCAGCCTCCTGGTATTACCACTCCTATTACTAGTTCTGATGGATCATCTATCCTAAGTTTCCCATGTTTCCAACTTCACTGCACATCTCCTGGTCTAGCTGGATTTATGTGGTAGAATTAGGGTTATGACAGTGGGTGAGAGGCAGCATGGGAACTAGAGAAACATTGCATATTTCATTGCTCCTACCCTGTATCTTAACTGGCTCATCTCCTCCTTATAACCCCTCTGCAAGAGAATGTCATCTCACCTATTGATGGGCTTTGAGTCCCCAATCTGTACTCCCCATCATTGATAATAATATAATTTTAGCTCATTGATGCCTGACACCGGATTCCTTCACCAACTCATGATCACACAGGCTGGTGTGCTTCTTCCACGTGGGCTTTATTGCTTCTGAGCTGAATGGCCACTTGTTTACTCAAGCCTCTAAGACCCCAGACATTATATTTTTTGGTAGCTGGGAACCATCAGCTTTCTTCAGCACATTAGCTTATGCACACATTTGTCCTCAGCGATCATATCAGGAAAGTGAGCATGCAATGTTATGCTTTTTAGTTCTTAAAGCCTGATATCTAATCCCTTTGACATTTCATGATTCCACAAGCTAGTGTGCTTCTTCCATGTGTACTTTATTGCTTCTGAGCTAGATGGCTGCTTGTTTACTTTCAAGCCTTTAAGAACCCAGACTTTTGATAACTGGGCACCATCAGCTTTCTTTGCCACCTTTGCTTATGCACACATTTGTCTTCAGTGATCATGTCGGAAAGGTGATCATCTTAGAATGTCAATTTAATAGAACAAAGTGTTCTTGAACCGAGGAGATACATGAGTGGAGGTCCAATGCCCATCTGTTGTCCTACTACTAACCCTATAAGTATACACGTTAATCTCTTTCCCCATCCTCACTTATAAATACATGTCCCTATGTAATACCTGTATTCGAAGCTCTATAAATGTTCATTATCCCCCAGTTCTTTACTTTATTTCCATTTGCTTCCCTCTTGTTCCACTATCATGCTCAGTCTCCATTTGGGTTTCAGTATTTTCTCTCTGTTAAATCAGTCTTAATCAATATCTATTGACCAGTCCAGGAAAAAAGAAATAACAATTAATACAAATGCAGGGACAAAGTGGGTGAGAGAAGACAAACTTATTTTATGAAAATATTCACTGTGACTAGAGAGAACCTTCCAAGACGACACTACTGCATGCACTGACTCAGATCAAATTGCTTGATGCTCACCTAGTGGTGGGAATGCATACTAAGAAAGCCCTTTCCACCCAGCACAATTCCGTATTTGGGGGATGTATTCCCTCATGCAATTTCCTTTAACTGCATCTTTTTCTTTCTATGACCTGAATAAGAAATCTTGGAATGAATCTTGGTGTTTTCATTTTTTGCATGTTGGTGAATTAATTTTCTTTTCATTCTTTGTGGTCCCATCCACTTTCAAGCACATCAATTTTTTCTGGTTTTTGTTTCAAATTATTTCTGACTTTGTAGTCTATTTGTAAGGACTTACATTACTATTTTTAGAGGCTCCACATAATCTAAAATTATCCCTCATCTTAAACTCACCTGATTTACAATCTTCATTGCATCTTCAAAATTCCCTTTGTCCAGTCATGTGTCCCTGAAGATGCCAGCAGGGGACAAAGGCTTTATGACAAAAGGGGACAAAAGCATTCTTCTTATCACAGCATATGGGGCATCTCATGTGCTCATCATACATGAAATACAAACAATACAAAATGATGTTAGACAGTTAGGCTGTGAAAGCTGGCAATGAGGGGGTTGCAATTATGAAAAATAAAGGTCTGTAAAGCCTACATATAATTTAAAATATGAATATTTGAAATATGAATATATGAAAAATATGAATGTTTTCATAAATTTTTCTTTGATTATTAAATATCTTTGAGTTAGTCTGAGCCTTAGAGCCCCAACACACAGCAGAACAAAATAGAGCTCAACTTCGCATCCTACTTATCATTGTTGCAGTGTTTGAGCCCCTTGTTGCAGCCACTGTGACAATTCATCTCTTGGAGAGCTCTCCACTCTTTTGATGCCCCTCCACTTTACTAACCATGAGGGACTTTACTAACTATGTGATCTACTGATCACATGTACAAAGTACTTGAGACAAAGTCACATAGTAATATTTCCTGAGGATCATTCTGAATGCTTGTACCTCAAGACTGATTTTTTGTTGCTGTTTTTCTTTGGGAAATCCATAAAAATTTCAATAAATTTCACCAGGACCATAATTCATAGACATAAATGATTCTTTGATATTTTTTGTTGAAAATCCAGATTTCACTTGCACATGGGGCTACTGAAGATACAATGATTTCAGTCAGCCTCAGCTTATTCCTCAATATGACAAGCTTGCCCTTCAATATCTTAAAGATATCAAGTCCTTTTTTTTTTTCTTTTGTAGGCATCACTGCCTCTAGTGGTCGTGGGGGCTACTCAGTGCTGCTCTTGAGAGCCGCTACTGCATTTGAAGCACCAAGTCCATGGGCCACAGTCCCGCACTCAACCACTTACGCCACTGGTGCTCAGCCCATGTTTTCTTTTTTAAGGTAAGATAGTTTTATTAATTAATAAATATGCACTTCAGGAATACATTTTTGTTTTCCCTAGGAGATTGTACATTCCCACATATTATTATTTCTTTTATTTGATTTCTTTCTTTGTTTGTTTCCCAGAACATTGATTTTTGATCCAAGCAAGACAAAATCTTTGGCAATTTCAACCTTTTCTCTGTTCATTCTGATATTAGCTCTTTGTATAGTTGAGAGGATTTGGGCTTTCATTGCAGTGAGTTGCAATCCACATTGAAGACTGTGATCCTTCATCCTGATGAAGCAACCGCTTCATCCTGATGAGCAACTGCTTCAAGTCCTCTCTTTCAGTAAGCAAAGTTGTGCCATCTGCATGTTGAAGCGTATTTGTAAGCCTTCCTTCAATTCTGATACCACAGTCTTCTTCATGCATCCCAGCTTTCTTGATTACTAGTACAGAGATTGAATTACCTCGGTAAAACGATACAACCGTGACACTTTTAAACCATGAGCATTCCCATGGTCTGTTCTCTGGACCCACGTAGCTTTCACATGAGAATAATTGAAATGCTCTACAATTCCTATTCTTCTCAGTACTATGAGAAGTACCATGTTTTTTTATGTCCCACACAAGCAAATGTCTTTGCATAGTCAATACAATACAAGGGAACATTTTCCTGACATTTGTGGAGAAACTGTTTCTTCTGGTTATTATTGATTCTACCTTGAGAAGACAACTCTTGCTCAATCACAATCGCAGTGCCTTCTGAGCGAGGGTCTCACATTCCCTCACAGTCTCTGACAATGGTCCATTCCTTTTCATAAAGGTTTTAGTGGTCAATTTCTCAGAAAAAAAAATTGTATTCCTTCTCTGTATTCTAGAAGCTCTGGTGAAACCTGTGTACCTTGTTTGAGACTGCGGCTATTTGAAATATCTGCGAAATAGTCACGGCAACACAAAACCACTAAATTTTCATTAGCCTTGTTTAATTTCTATGGTAGGGAAAAAAAGGAACATCATAAATGCCAGTACACACTCTGTGGGATTAAAACCAAAGTGTGCATCTTCTTTTTAAATTTTTATTTATTTAAAACAGGACTAAGCATGAACACAGTCCCCCACTCCCACAAACTATGCAGTCGAGTTTCCCACATTTGGGGAAATCACAGGAGTCAGCATATCCTGAAGGCAATGGAAAAGTCTCGCTCTAGGAAAACCACCATTGTGATCATCTTATCTCCCTGCCGGGTAAGTATTTGTGCATTTCCAATTACAATATCTACAACTAAAATTTGCCCTTGATATTGGAAAAGATTTGGGGTTATTTTCAATTTCGTCAAATAATTATAAGTGACTGATTTGTAAGAATCATACAAAAAAATTCCATACCTACTTTCTCTAGTTGAGGCAGAAGATAAAAACAAAAGTGAGACATGTGCTTTAATGGGAACAATATAGTCATGTAATAGCTCAGAATATGTGTGCAGAGATAGTGGGTGATAATAATATACATTCAAAGATGACTTGGAGAAGAGCTGACTCTCATTCTCAGGTCACCTTGCGGAGAACATTTCATAACTAAGCCAAGAGGCACAAGGGGAGGCCAGATATATTGATACTAGACTTCCAGTTCATGCCTGCATGGATTTGTTCAAAAGAGAACATATTCAAACACGCTCCTGTGACCCATGGATGGCTAAAGATAAGTGACTCACAAGTAATTCACCCAGTAGCTCCCTTATCTTAAACTCATTTGGGTACCTTCCCCTATTTTTGATCAAAAGCACAACAATTTTATCTATGTGTCAGAATGGACTGTAAGGCCATGAGGGTTTTAAGTTAAGAAGGGCTAAGAAAGAAAGATGGAAACACATAGCACTGGGAAAGTGATATATTGTTGGCGAAGTTGCAGTCTAGGAGAAAATCTTATGAATTGTCAAATGGAGCTGGTTGGCAATATAAATGTTAAAAAAAAAACCCAATCACACCCACAACAAATCATGAGATCGAATGAAAGCCATAGCTTCCAAAGGGGTCTTCTGGGCAGGTCGGACTCAATCAAGGCAGGTAGAAAAGATAGTTCAGGTGCTTCTTTCTATTCTGATTTTAAGAATTCCGAAGAACTAATCTTGGTGACTCATATAGAAGGCACATGCCAATTATAGAAACATGTTAGGAAGACGTTTCCAGAAAAAGGAAAACTGCACTGATAAGGGAAAGGCCAATGGTCTCTCATCATAACTCTGCCCCTCCTCTATCCTCAAGGGTCACAAGGACAGTGCTCAGAGAATTCTGCTGAGAAACTTTCCCCCATCCACCCTTTAGCTCTGATCTCACCCGCTCAGACTCAGAACATGCAAAGGATGTGGTTCCTTTGAAGATGACCAACCAGCTCCATCAGCATGGTAAAATCAGTGAGTGGAATTCTTCAGGGGAGGGTTAGAGGGATGGAAACACTGCCTTCAGAAGGATATACGGGTAGGTGGAAGGCATGTGGAGAAAGGACAGCTTTGTGTGCTGCTGCTTCTGTGTGATAAAGATTTCAGTGATGTCCTGTGGGGAGAATGAGGAGGGTGAGACTTTCTTTCCTGGACCCTGGGCATACACAGCAGTGGTGTGCTCCTCCTGTGTGATGGAGAAGAACAACTTCTGGAGACAGGTCAGCAGGCTTGCTCTGGTGAGGTATGGGCTTGATGTAGGATTTCCTCATCTAATTCTTTAGTCATGTTCATTAGCAGGTTCATCTGTGATGCTCAAACCCATAGGAACAAGGGCAATTAAGTGCCTTCTATGAACACCCTAGTTTACATTCACACTCATGCTACTTTCTAAGGAGTGCTGGTGATGGAGTGGTTACACGTTGATCTTCATACCACGTGGTCAGCAGTTCAGCACCACCAGCAGCTCCGCAGGAGAAAGGCTGGTTTTTTTACTCCCATAAACAGTTAGTCTCTGAAATCCAGAGGGGTCACTGTAAGTCAGCGCTGACTCGATAGCAGAGAGCTTGAGAGGCTCCTCTCCATTCCTCTCTGTGAACGGATGCAATGATTTGTTTAATGTGAGTTCACATTCAGCTTGGAAATCAGAGGCTCAGTCTTCCCATCTCCATTAGCTACCAACTAGAAGGTCCTTAGCAAGTGCTGGACAAAAGGCAACTGAACTGGTGAGAGTTGAAACATTAGGGGACCATCTTGTTTTTTCTGCGTCTCACAAGTTATCCCGCTTTGACACTGTGTAACTGACTGCCTCTCTGCTCACTGTTCATACTAGTCTGTCTTGACTTCTGAGTTACCATAAATGACATTTGCCTCCATCTGTTCTGGGCTCCTTCTTTCCAGGGTTTCATTCATAATATGAACCATACTCAATAGTGCTGCGTAAAATCTGCTGGCGTTAATCACTATCAGATACTCATTTACAGATGTTCCAGGACAAATAATGTTCGGAACCACAGAATGTGAATAGAGGCAGTAATAATAACTAAGTAACAAAATAAGTATTTTATCAGCATTAGAATCAGCTTAGGATTTCTTTCTCTGACAGATTTCTGCTTACACCAGTTCTGCCTTGTGAAGGATTTGTTCTTCAAACATAAAAATATGACACTGACAAAATGGAATTAGATACTCTTTGCTGATAAATTGCATGTGGACCATGAATAAGCCAGATCAAAAACTGAAGAAGACTCACCACCATAATGAATAAGGGCAATTGATAGAATATTCTATTATTTACTGAATATGTTTCCTTAAATGCTCTTCAAGGCTGTATGTTTTTTTTTGTTTTATCTCATTACCTAACATCGATATTTTTTCTTAATCACAGCTGTTCATACTAATATTTAATCATACTGCTACCTAAGAAATGAACTAACAGTTTGGTTTTGTCTTCACTCTCTATATGTTCTTCTCTCTTGGTTTCTTCAAGTGAGGTCTCAGGTAACTCCTTCTTTGTGGGAGTGTTACCATGTGTATTGCCAATCTTCGCATGGAAGTTTTAAAATAAGAAAAGATTTAGTTGGTGAATAGAAACAAAAAAGACATTTTTCAGCTGAAAAAAAAGTACTCTGTCATGGTTCTTTCTTTTGAGTGGTTCACTTTTATTTATTTATTGTACTTCAGAGTTCCCTTGGAAAAGCAGGTTAGGGTGTGAGCATGCTTGGCTACTAAACAAAAGGTTGGAGGTTAAAGACCACCCAGAGGTGCTTAAGAAAGACATGGCAATCAACTTGAAAAAATCAGCTCCTAAAAGCTCTGGGAAGCCCGGTTTCCCTGTGGTACACACAGGGCTGCCAGGAGTCAGAATCAAGTTCCCAGCAACTTGTTTGGGTTTGGGCTATTTTTAATCACACACACACAATAATAGATAAGAGAGTAAAACTAGAAACAAAAGGATATATTTTGATGAAAAGCAAGAAGGAGTTCATTTAGGAGCACTATATGCAGGTGGTACACAAGAAAAACCAGAATAGCTCTGAGTGGAGCAGAGCTTTCGTAGTGCGAGTGAAAATATACCTCTCACACAAATATATTGCATGCAAATAGAATTGTTTTACCCTGAAAGACACAGCGAATGGCATCACACACAAAAAGAAACAGGCTCATTTGGGTACCACGATCTTGTCAAGATCACTATAACTGTAACCTTGTAACTCTCTGGATTATCTCCAAACACCCCAGCAACTATTGCCACCACCACCCTGGTCAGATGATTTGACCTCCAAGGAAGGGAGTGACACCATTGGGTAAGTACTGAAGGACTAACAGTTCTAATCCACCAGCTGCTCCAACATTCACGTCTTCTGGAATGACCAGAGAGCAGGGAGTGCAGTTGAAGAGGGTTTGTCATACTCCTGGCAGAGCTGAACTTCTCATTGTAAGGTCAGCAAGTGGAAGTCACCAGTGCTTCCACAGGGGAACGATGAGGTTCTCTGACCTTTAGACATTATAGTCTCAGAAATTTTTAGGGGAAGATCTAATGTGTCCTGTAGCATCCCTACCCGTGATTGCAGTCTACCAGATGGGATTTTGACAATGATCTTACTCCCAACAGGCTCGCTCAGCTGCTACCTGGAAAAGGTAGTCTTAGAGTTTTGGAATCCCAGGGCCAATTCTGCTCGGTTTCCTAGTTAGACTTCTCCTCATCAGATTCTCCTGGGAAATAAGGGGCCAGTTTAGTATTTCGTAACTGCGTTCCTCACAAGCGTTAACCTCTCACCATCTGTAAGGTTTGAGAATTATTTTACACAAAATCGCGGAGTGTTTTTGCGGACCGAGTGGGAAGGAGGAGTGGGGGAAATGTTGCACGTGTTTCAATTAATATAAAAGACGAGCTATTTAGGAACCTATCCCCACACGAGCTGTCACATGCATCCCAAAAGCTCTTTGCTTACACACAGGGCTGTTCAGAGTGTATTTACAATGTAAAAACTGCACTAGTATGATCCAACTTAAATTACTCAGACTCAAAATAATTCCTGATTCACCAGTGAAGAAAGGCCGTCCTCAGAACGCCTTCCATCTGGGCTGCGGAGCCCCTGCACTCCATTGACAACCCACCCTCCTTTCTCCGTGCTCTCTCCCTACTGCTCAGAGACAACTTGCTCTGAAGATTCCTGGCTCAATCCTAAGGCTCTTTGACTCTTAAACTTAGCACTTCGACTATTTACTAATTACTAAATAGACAAAAATGTTACAGAATGTACAATTGAATCACAATCAAACTCACTGCCTCGACGTCATTTCAACTCTAAGCCCATTGTTGCCGGGCTGGAGCCCCCAGTGGCTGCACTGCGTCAATGCATCTTCTCCACAGTGTGCTGGGTTTGCTGAACTTCCAACGAGTAAGCAGTCCTTTTCCAGGGAATGGTTTTGATATCATTTCTAAATCCTTATGAATATTTGTCAAGACATTAGTATTCAAAGTTCATGTTTCTTTCAATATATAATGTTAATATTTACCTTACAAATAAATACAAACTGGTCTGTTTAGACCCAAGCTAAAATACTACTCCCTCCAAATGTATTGCTATCAAGAGTAAAAATGGAGAAATACAGTAATCAAAGAAAAATCCTATATCATTGTCTCAGTTTTCTTGATCGAAAATGAGATTTCACTACATCTATAGACTCATGAAAGTCTTGGATTCTGTTGTCTTGTCAAGTTTGATTCTCCAATTCTGAAGATGGGCTGGTATATCTAAGAGGCTTTGAGTCAAGGAAAATTGTAACATCTGCCTTTTTCAAGGTATTTGAGGTCTCAGCTAACAGTGTAAGATGTAAAACATAAACATAGACTGTTCCTAAAAAATGGGGCCGTTAAAGATGAGGTCTCTCCAGGCTTGTGGTTAACATTCGGCAAACAGGGTATTTGTAAAAAAGTTCAAAGAAGCTGTCAGGGGGTCATGGAAGTGGTGCGAACCTCCCAGGTCCCTGTGATGAGGCCCGGCCCAGAGAGTAAACAATAAACTGAGGCTTAACCAGTGAGTAGGCACAATGAAGTGCCAAGGAAATTTGAAAAGGGTGTTATAAATTCTGCCATAATAAGTGTCGGAGGTCTTGCAACTGTATTTCTGGACTATGGGGAAGAAGGCAGGAAAGTCAGCAAGTAGTGCATTATAATTATCAATCAATAAGTGTAATGAATGCATTGATCAATGTCTAAATATCTTCTGAGTTAAATAGAGGCTTTAATGGAGCTATAATTACTAGTACTTTTGGTGGAAACTCCGAACAATTTCTCCAAGGTCAGTGATAATATTGAAATGTGAGAATGTTGGGCAAATAGCCCAATTAATGATAGACATTGAATAAAGGGAGCTGAGAGACACCCAAGCAGGTCACAGGTAAGAACAAGGCAATTCAGGACAGATGAACCCCTCAGGACCAGTGGTGAGAGTGGCAATACTGGGAGGGTGGAGGGAAGTGAGGTAGATAGGAGGAACCGATAACAAGGATCTATATATAACCCCGTTCTGGGGGAGGGACAATAGAATAGTGATGAAAGTAGGCATTGGACAGTGTAATACATCACAAAATAATAATAATTTATTAAGTATCAGAAGTTCATGAGGAAAGGGGAGTAGGGAAGGAGAGGAAAAGGAGAAGCTGATGAAAAGGGTTCAAGTAGAAGGCAAAAGTTTTAAGAATGATGAGGACAACAAATGTACACATGTGCTTGACATAATGGATGGATTGTGATAAGGGTTGTGTGATCCCCCAATAAAATGATTAAAAATAAAAGAGGACAATGACCCCTACCTCCTGCTAGCTGTCATGCTGGCTAGAAGATATGACATAGCATGTTAAAACCCTAAGGGATGGGAGAGGGAAAAGTCATAATATGGAAAATGTCTGTTTATTAGGTGAAAAGCATTCCTCTAACCTAAGGTAATTTATGTGTATTTTGCACATTACTTACATGCATATGTAAATTCACTCAAGTGAGAAAACCAACAAAAATAACTTACTTGACATCGCTGAAGAGAACTCAAAGCCTCATGAATATTACTACTTCAAAGTTCACTTCTAATGAGAACCTTGGAAGGAAAACACTTCTGCTAGACTTTACGATTTCTATTATTCCTCGTTTGTAAATCACCACTCTGTCTACCTCTTTGATGTGTCAGTATTATTGATTAGATACGATTTGGTTTCCTTCAGAAAGCCTCAGACCCATTTAGTTGGCTGGCCTTAAGTGTTCCTGCTGACAGATGACGCTTGATGTCAGTTAAAGGGAATTGTGATGATTTTTTTTTTTGAACTCTGCAAAATGTGTCGTTAAGGATTTCCTTCTTTTCAGCCAGGACTGTTGCCTTCAACCCTGGTTTGACATTTCATTTATTCAAGGATGTCCTTGTTGCCTTCTCCTCATTCAAGCTAAATAATTATGGTGTCACACTATTTAGCCTTAGAGATAAATTTCCAGAACAATTCCAGCTATTTCAAACTTAGGCAACTGTCATTTCATTTGTTCCAACAATGATGACAACTTTTATAGTGTAGCAGAAATCCTGCACAGTCCTCTGAGGGAGTTTGAACACAAAAAGAGTCACCCAGATTTTAGTACACCCTATCCTACCTATCCAAGATATTCAAATTTATTTATTCTCAAAGATGTACCCCATAATATTTTCTGTCAACATTCATGGAAATGGAGAGCTGGCTGCATACTTGATAAGTAAACAGTTGGTTGGTAACCTACCAGTGTTGGTACAAATGCACTGTCTCATGAGGGAAAAGACCTGTTGAAGTGTTCCAGAAAATATTACAGCACAGGAAACAATATGAGGCTGTCAGGCCTCCTCTGTCGTACAAGGTCACCATGAGTCAAAATTGACTCAACAATATAAAGCAACATGCATGGAAACTTAGTAGGCTCCACTAGCCGAAAGAAAAGTGCCTTGGCCCTTGGCCATCCTCATAATCTTTGCTATGTGTGAGGCTGTTATCATAGGCACCATGGTATTCTATCATGTGAAAGGTCTCTCCCTTTGACCCTCTGTTTTACCAAACATGATGTCATTCTTGAGTCTCCCTGATAACAAGTCAGTATCCATGAGGCTAAAGCTCACCATTTTCCTTCTAAGGAACTTTCTGACTATATTCCCAAAACAAAATTATACCTTCTGGAAATATTTTGCATATTTAATATTTTTCACTGATATCATAATTCAAATAGATCATTTTTCTTTGACCTTCCTTATTCACTGTTCTGTTTTCACTTTCATTTGAGATGACTAAAAATAGTATAACTTGGATCAGGCACACCTGAGTCTTCAAAGGGACATCTTTACTACTTAACACTTGAAGGAAGTCTTTGGTCCAACACAAACTAGTCCGATGACTAGTTGAGTATTGATTTTGGATGCAAGTAAAATGAAATTCTTGATTATTTTAATTTTTTTCTCTGTCATATTAGTCATTGGTCCAACTGTGTGGATTTTGGGAAGTGTATACTGAAGGCTGTAGTATTTGGTTTTCATCACCACCAACGGAACAATCAGAAGTGCTAAACATGAATGACATTTGTCTCATAGTTTTTGCTCCCTATTTTCTAAATATGATATCTGCATTGAGGATCATTACCTTGTGTTCTGCCAGTTATAGTAAGTGTTTTTTGCTGATTTCAGTCATCTGTTGAGTCCCCTTCATTCTGGGAATAGTTGAATATCTTTCCCACCACTTCAGTGTTATCATTTCTAATCATTTCACATCGCATGTATAATCTAGCTGACATTTGTACAATCTTTTTCTTCATTGTTTTTAAAATGTTTCTTCTTAGTTCCTTCAGTGACCCAGTTCCAAAATTCAGACCTACATATTGACATTACCAATCATTTTATCTATAACTGTCAAGATTACACTCTTCCCTGAAAACTGCTCACATTTTTTTCATTCCAATCTATCACTGAAAAAAAACTTTCCAAAACATCTATCTTACCATTTTTATAAAAAAAGTATTCATTCTGTAACTAAGATACAAAGCTATAAAATGAGGGAGGGTTTATAAAATCTAAATCATAACACATGTTCTAGCATCACATTTTTTTAGACACACAAGCTAATGAACAGAAATGCATTTACTGAGAATATTACATGGGATGAACTGGAGAGAAATAGATTTGTGGAAGAAAATGAAAGAGCCACCTTTTGACATTCCAGAATTTTTCTTCTTATTAAATATGCAAGCTGAGATACCAAGTATCATTGTGCTGTATTATGCATATTTAATATAAAAGCATTGTTGCTCATTTTAACTCCCAAATTCATTATTTTTTTGTTCACCACCAGAGCAGAATTTTTCCATACACTGTCCATATTTGCTGACTCCCTCTTCTCCTTTAGTCTCTTTAAACCACTCTAGGCTGCTGGCGTCTCCAGGCTTGCAGTCAGTTAAGGACTGCTTTCTCAGGAATGAGTCATGTGTCTTCATTACCCACTCTCGTTATCTTACTGTTTTCCTTCAGTACTCTTAGATCTAAGATCATAAAGTTTATGCAATCTGGTGGCAATTATGGCACCATTTTTATGAATGCCTATCTTCTACACAGCCTGTGAGCTCCTGGAAAGCTGGGACAACATTGCTTTTGGAGACGATGCCGTTCTCTAAATTGAATCCCAGGAAACTTGCATTGCCTTATGCTAGACATCAAACATATTCTCTGAATAGCCTTTACTAAGATTATTTCTGACAGTGCCCATTTAGTTATTTCCATTACGCCCGATAAGTTCCAATTCTGTAGATGTAGGTTTCTCCCAGTTGCAAGATTGATTTTGACTGAAAGTATTCAGTAGCATTTCAATAATCTCCTTCAATAAATGAATCTTGTGACCCATTAGGCTTAATCAAGACTCTTGGTCCACTTTAGTCCATAGGATGCAGGGTTCCTGTGTTATACTCTGCATTTTCTAGACTCTTATTATTTTAAAGTATGCTCTATTTCAGCTTCTACTCCTAACATCAAACTTTATTTTGAATAGCTGCCCTCTTTGGGGCCTGAATCCCATGCCCAGCATCTGTTTTCAGCTCAGAGCCATCTCTGTATCTAATGCCTTCACACTCCGAATGTGGCTAAACTTATGGCCACGTCCTTACCAAGCGGGGTACTCCTTTACTTTATCATGGTTCATGGATGATAATTTAGTCTTCAAATAAGAATAAAATAATCTAAATATATCAAAGTTACTGTTTAACCCCCTGTGTTATTTCAAGGGTCATCCAAGCTGCATGGCTTGCACTTTCTGCCTTCATATCAAGCACAGGTCAACACAGATCAGCTGATCAGTCACCCCTAAACCGACATTCACTTTCATCTCCTAGATGTCAGTTTGTAGTGATCATGTAGAACAGAGAGAGACTGCCACTGTAAGCCTGTGAGGCTATACGTCTTTAGAAGTGTAGAAAGCCTCTCCTTTCACCACAGTACAGCAAGAGATTTCCAACTGCTGACTTTAAGGTTCAAGGTGTGGTGAGTAACGACTCTGCTCCCAGGGCTCCCAGAGCTCCTCAGGTGGCACATCTCATGTGTAGTATTGGACTTCTCAAATACCTTGTCTGATGGCAAGCAAGTGCATCTGCTTTGACTATACTGGTGAACTATTGCAGTTATTTCGGGGGGGGGGGTGTGTGTGCATCACTGTCCTCTGATGGTCCTGGGAGCTACCCAGCCTTGTTGCTGCTGGATTTGAATGGCAAAGCCAGTGGGCTGCAGTCTTTCACTCAACCACTATGCCACCGGGGCTCAGTCCCTATTGCAGTTATTTTTATGCACAGTCTATCACTACAGGGTTATCATTGCCCATAGTAGAGGGAGAAGTAAAATAAATCCAAAGTTAGTAAAATACTCCTACCCATTGAATCAGTGTCAGTTGAAGACTGGGTAACTGGAGGTCACTCTTACACTCAGGTGGGAAAACAATGAACACAACAAGCACAAAAGGAAATGCCAGCACGTGCTCTCCCAGTGACTTCCAGGGAGGTGGTGGATGCAGAATGGTGGCATTCTGAGCTTCACTTTCCTCCCTTGTAGAGAGGAGGCTGATTTCCTCATTACTTTGTTATCAAAAGGATGGAACGAAATCATGTCTAGATAGAGGAACTGAAGCTGGCACTTGAAATAGCTGGAAATTAGTAAATGACAAATTCCCTATGTTCAATTTACCTTTCTACTCAAGTGATTTTGGAATCATCACTGAAACCCATCTCTCTGCCAGGTAGCATTTCTCATGACCCTGTGTTAGCATGATTATCATTCAGATTTGTCTGCAGTTGTGTTGAGAACCATTGACTTTACTCTGGCTTTTGGTGTTCCTGTGTTACAGAGCTGAACAGCCCCACTGGATGTCCTTGTAGTCATCCTGATGGTAGAAGCTGATCAGGACTCTCCCCTCAGAGCCACTGGATGGGCTACAACTATCGGCCTCACAGTGACTATTGTGTTCAATGAATTTTAATGTTTCTTCAGAGAATCTGACATACTTATGACCGTTGAGACTTGCCACCACAGTCTATCAGTAGACGGTTTTTCAACAAAAATAGGGTATTAAGTATGTAATAGCATACATAGAACATTTTGTGGATATTCTAGGTGCTGTTGTTTTTATGATTGTTATCAGATGCCATCTGGTTGAGGGTTTGGCAAACTCTTGCTCAAGGGGCAAATGTTGCTCTTTTGGTGTGAACATGTAGCCCTGAAGGAAAATGAAACATAAAACTGTCACCGTATCATTTAGAAAATTTTGAAAATGTAATTTTCAGACAATGGTGATATTGTTTTCTATAATACATCTCACGTATTCAAAGAAAATAGTGGATAAAATTCTAACTCCTCCTGCAGAGACACTGATCCGTGCTGTATTTTGATTTGTAAGAGAACCCGGTCATGTCTATGGCCACTGTGACAAGATCTCCTTCAGGAGGGCATCCCCACTTGGCACTGGCCTGCCATGTTTGGTATGTTTGAGGTGCAGAAGCTGCTCCTGATAGGAGATGCTATGAGCACTACTTACGTAAAGTACTTACATAAGAAAAAACCTTAAAACAAGCAAACTCACAAGTACCTTCTCATAAGGTAGGTTATTGTTGTTTTCAGATGCCATTTGGGTGAGTTCCGACCCATAGGGACCCTCTGCACAGCAGAAGGAAACACCCCCCATCCTGTGTGAGCTTCACAGGTGTCTGCAAATTTGAGTTCATTATGGTAATCACTGTGTCAATTCATTATTACCACTGCCCTTTTCACTTGATCAAGCAAGCCATGCTGTCCTTCACTAGGGAATGGCCTCTCCTGAGAGCACATCCAACATACTTGAAATGAGGCATCGCTTCCTTGCCTCAAAGGAGAACTCTGACTTTATTTCTCCTGAGACCAAGATGGATCTGGTTTTTCTATTGACAGTCCATGGTACTAGGTCAAATGCATTCATTTTTATTGGTATTTCTCATTCAATGTCCATTTTTATGCATATGAGGCAATTGAAAAGTCATGGCTTGGATCAAGTAGACCCACGTCTTTAAAGTAACACCCTAGCTTTTCAGCATTTTAAAGATGTCTTGTGCAGTAGATTTCAACAGTTAGTATATGAGCAAGAACCAATGATACTGAAGGAATAAATTCAAGTTGCACTGTGAGCTTTCACCAAAGCTAAGGCTTTGGGAATTGGTGCAACACTAACTGAAATACTTCAACAAGCTGATGAAGCACTGGAAACACCTGTTCATCCATGCCAAGCCAACTGGACACTACTTGCCTAAATGAATAAAAGAGATTCATATTTGTATCCAGTTAAAAAAGGTGATCCAAAAGAATGTGCAGCCTAAAGAAAGCATTTTTGAAAGCAGATGTGAGCAAACGTTTACTGGAGATCATTTAACAAGAGTTGCAGCAGTACATTGACAGGGGTCTGCCAAAGATTCAGATGGTACCCAGAAAAGGACATAAAACAAGGGATATAATTATTGACTTCAGATAGATTTTGTTTGAAACAAGGAAAGAACCCAATTATTGAAATGGTTGAATATCTGCTAATTCTTTTTTGTACCATGAGTATGTATTCTTTCCATCTTCTTTTGATATTATCAGGATCATTAAATATTTTGTCCATAAAATCATTCAATGTTATGATTTGAGGCTTGAGTTCTTTTTTTTCATTGTGTCAATTTAAAATATACTGAGCATATTCTTCCTCTTTGGTTTTCATAACACTAGATCTTGACAAATTGTCATTATAAAAGGTCAGTTTGTCTTCTTAACCTGCTCTTTGAAATTTTCTGTTCAAGACTTTGATGTCAATATTGCTTTTTAATTTGCTTTAGCCATTCAATATCAAGAGTAAACTCCAGAGCCTCTCCTGACATTCCTTGTGCGCCCTGCTCTCGGTCTTCTGAATGACCGTTTTCTTTCTTCATGGATGATACTTTCAATGTCCATCCACAGCTCATCAGGTCTTCTGTCTTTAACAGTTAATGAAACAAATTCGTCCATGGAATTTTCTCAAAATTCAGGCAGGATTTACTCAGGGTCTTATTTTGACTCTCATGGACATATTTTTATATTCTTCAGCTTCAGCGTGAATTTGCAAATGAGCAATTGACAGTCTGTGGGACAGTCGAACCCTGGTCTGGTTTCAATTATTGACGTTGAACTTCTCCACCATCTCTTCCCACACAGGTAGCCAAATTGGTTTCTATTCTATCTGGACATGCTGGTAAAAATCTTTAATTTCTGCATTGCTAGTTTTAGTCGATTGTGCAAAAATTTGAATGATTGTTGTGTTGACTGAATGTCCCTATATGTGGTTAGCTATTATCCCTTCACAGACAGCATTGCATTTCAAGATACATCTTGAAAGGTCCCTTTTGACAATGAGTGCAACATAATTTCCCTTGATTGTGTCATTCTTGGCATAATAAATTATATACTTTTCTCATTCAAAATGACCCAAGCCAATCCATTTCAGCTCACTAAGGTCCAGAATATTGACCTCTATGAGTTCCATTTCAATATTGACTTCCACTTTTCCTAAATTATTGCTTTGCACAAGACTGATCCTTAATTTCTGTTTTCAGCAGTCTCTTCTCATGTGAGTCATACCTAGTCAACAAAGGAGGAGCGCAGAGACTTGCCTTTCACAGCCTTTGCTTCATCCATATCCTTCTGGTTCACCCTATTTCAAAAAGGCAGCTCCTATTCAGTCATCGTTTGAGTGGCATTCGGAGAGGCTTATCATCAGACACAGTCTCCAACAATATTCTGATTCTGTATATTTACAATTCAGTAATTGACCATGCTTTGATGTCAGCCATAAGGGTTTCAATAGCCAATTCCTCTGAAGCAGGCAGTCTATTTCTTCTTCATATTCTGTTCTTAGTCTGAAGACTCTGATGAAACCTGTTCATTTTGAGTGACCCTGCTATTTTTGAAATACCGGTGAATATAACCTCCAGCCTCACACCATCACACAAGTCACCACAGTAGGACAAACTGACAGATGAGTGGTGGCATAAAGTGATGGGCTACAGAAGTAAAGAAACGTTTCTGATCAAATTATCCACAATAACTTGGAAACAGAAAATGTGCAGCATTATTTGTCATTTAAAGAAACAGATGAATTCAACGTTTCCATCACATTCCTTAGGCTATGAATTATGACTTGTAAATGTGTATAAACTGCATCCAACTGTGCTTCCCTTAATTGTACAATGGAATAATTTAAAACTTCCTTTGAAATCCCTGCTGAACTAACCTTTGCCTTTCCTAAGCTAACTTAATTATAGAGTATAATGTGTGAGGGTCTTTCAGGTCAGTCTGTAAAACAAGGCCCTGTCTGTTATGTGTGAATATTAAGCTTCCCTTGGCACATGCTTTGCAAAGATAGAGCTAATTCTAAGATAAGCTTGATAATTTTTTTTCTCTGCTGTCTGCATGTTAGGAACACTGGTGACACAGTGAATTACCTACTGGGCTGCTAACCACAAGTCAGTAGTTCAAATTCAACAGTCGCTCCCAGACAAAATGATGGTGTTTCTGCTCCTCTAGTGATTTACAGTCTTGGAAATTTGAGGAAATAATTCTATACTGTCCTATAGGGTCACTTTGAGTCAGAATCAGCTTAATGGCAGCACACTGGGTTTGGGAGTTTCATCTCTGTTTACAGTGTGTTCCAATGTTGGAACTATCAACCTGAGAGGTTCCATCAGACCACCACCCTTTTCACTCAATATAATAAGAAATCCTTTTTAAAAAAGAGCTACATATTCAGCACTTAGAAAAAATTAATCATTGCTCTGATGTTTTATGCATCATTAAAAAGTGTTAGAGTGTTACATGCCATAAAATATATTTCCTTTATAACATTCCTGGGAGCATTAGTGGGCTACATGGTGGGCTGGTAGCCTCAAGGTTAGCAATTTGAATTCACCAGCTTCGCCTGCAAGAAAAAGCAACAAAAATACAAAAACAAACAAAAACCCAAATAAACAAACAAAAAAACCAAAAACCTGTAAGGCTTTCTGTTCTTGCAAAGGGTTAAAGCCTCAGAAATTCTATAGAGCAGAATCCCGATAGTGGACCAAATCAGTACTCAATCTAGTAAGAATATGACTCTAAATGTTGAGAAATTGTTGCTTTGGAGCTTCAGCAAAACATCAGAATCTGACTCCATGCATGTGATTTTTGTAGACAAAAGCAGTAGGTGTTACGGTTCCTCAGTGTTAGTGGACACTGTTGGTATGTGTTGTTTGAATCCTTTGCGGCTGTGTTCCAAGCACTTTGCTATATCTTTCTTACTTTTGTGGGGTTTTGTACTTCTTTTTATAAAAAAAAAAAGCATGGATCCTAATAAAGAGTTTTTTTTTATTTTAAACAGAATCATCGTGATAAGGAACTGATTAATCATGCTATGGACAATTGTTAATGATAGCTTAGAAAACCTTTTCAGAAAAGAGTTAAGAAAATGACAACAGCACATCATTTTAGACAGATTTTTTAAGAGAAAGCCAGCCAGGCCTAGTGAAAAAAGGCAGAGAAAGGGAAAAATCTCCTTACAAGCAGCTGCCAGTTTATTTTATGGAAAGGGACTCCTCTTCCAAAAAATGATCATTTGCCCATACCCTTCCCCCCCTCCATGTCCACAGATATAGATCCTCAAAAGGCTCTGTGTACGGGCCATAGTGTAGTTGTTAAAAGCTTTTTTAATGCTGAGTTGCTTATATAAATTATATTATCTGACTCTGACCTTATTTACTTGGAAATGGCTGTGTAATGTTTTGTATAAAATGCCAAGGCTGGGGTTAAAAATGTGGTGGCCAAGAACAGATTTATCCATTCTCAGTTATTTCTTCTGGGGAAAATTGATTCAGAACTCGACTTCTTTGCTCCTTCATGAGTGGATTAGCATCAAGATCTGGCTCTGCTCTGTAGGGATGCTGTGATTCAGATGCTTCTTGGCTGAAGTGCATGTGGCTCATTGTTCTTGGTCTACATGCCGTATATCCAAGTACAATATCATATTAGATAGCCTGAGAGCCAAGTAATGCATTAAGCATCTATTTAACCACAAGTCTGGTTTTAATCTCCCTATACATGGAACTTGTTTGTTTTATTGATTTGCATTTAAGAAAGCTAATGAGTCCTGTACATTTTATTTCTTCCAATGTATAAGTATACTGCATATGATCTCACAAGAGTAATAAAGTTTACTCTCAAAAACCCAAATCACTGCCATCAAGTTGATTCTGACTCTTACTGAAATGGAACTGTCCTTTTAAGTGTCTGAGACTGTACCCCTTTATGAGAGTATAAATAATTTCCATTGAGTGTTGAACACCACACAGCTGAATTAGGGGTAGGTCTAATATACGTTTATACAGCAAATTCACTGCTGTTGAGCCAATCCTGACCCTTGACCCTATAAGACATACTGGAATGACTCCACAGGTTTTCAGAGACTGGAAATCTTCATGGGCTCCAACAGCTTCATCTTTCTGTCAGGCCCCTAATAGTGGGTTTGACCTCCCAACCTCGTAGGTAGCAGCACAGTGTTTAATACAGAGCATCACAATGCTATTCATTTAATCCACTACTGCTGTGGTTTTACTTGTTATTAAGTGACATCAAGTCAGATTTGGCTGAACAATCATAAAGTACAGTATAATTGTACCATTATGAGAAAAATATGGAGCATCGTTTCAAAACAAAATAATCAAATCTTTAAAAGTATGTCTGCAACTCACCAAAGACAGGATATTCTCACAATGGATATGTTCTTTTATTTGCCAGGAATCAACAAAAATTTCAAGAATTTACCTATTTACCCAGCAAATATTTACAGTACATACACTATTAAAGTTAGATGCAATAAATAATTGAATTCATTAAATGCTTGCAATTAGATTTATACAACAGAGAGAATTTCATTCAGGGTGAAACAATCTGCACTGAATACTGGTTCTTCATTCATTTATATAAATCATCATTTTGCAAGTACCTGATTAGCCATAATCCTAATTTTACACAAATTTACTTGATTTCCGGTCACTTGATAGTGTTCATTGCATAGATTTCAGTCAAGTTGGTAATTTGACTCCAAAACATAGACATCTTCATGTTGACTCAATGCTCTCCCTGTATAGGTGATAAATCGTAATTTTAATATAGTTGAATTATTGTTATTTGAAATATAGCCATCCATTTTTCTTCCCTTTCATGTAGTTGTTGTTAGGGGCCCCAGTTTCAACTCTGAATCAAGGCCAGTCTTTGGACAACTGAACCAAACACAACTCTGTCCTGGGCCACCCTCAAAATCTGAGCTCGGTCTGTGGCTGCTACTGTGTCAGTCTGTCTTAGTGAAGTCTCTTTTCACTGATCACCTCCTTCTTACTATTACTAAAATTAAAAAAAAAGAGAGAGAAAGAAAGCTTTCAAATGAAGTACATGGATGAGTTATAGCTCTCTCCTGGCAACTTTACAAAGACCTTTGCTGATGGTAATATAGTGCAGACTCAAACCTTATTCTATTAGAATCTCTGAAATTTATTACAGTTATCAAATTGAAACTACTTTGCATTAAATAAGTCTTAGAATCATGACATTTGGTCAAAGGCATCAAACCTCCTGCCCACTTAGTTATGATGTGGGGAAGGGTCATCTAATTACCATGCTCAGGTTGGAGTGATGTGGGCAGGAACGAAGGGAACACTGGCTATAAACGAGCCACTGCCTGCCATGATCTGGGAGTCATGATCTGAGAAAGATCTAAGTGTCAGGTCCATGGCTTTGACAGCTTGCTAGCATTCTACTAACTTGTATGTTTTATTCACATTGGGGACTTTACAAAGTCCATAGAAAAATTCCATTAACTTTCAATTCTGTTTTCTCCACAAACTTTTAAAATCCCCATATATAATATAAATGCCTGGGCAGTAAAGTGGGTCATGTTAGGCTACAAACCTCAAAGTTAGCAGTTTGAAACCAGCAACAGAAGAAACAATGACGGTGTTTACTCCTGCTGAAATTCTCTTAAATAGTCATTTGTTTTAAGACAAGTCTTTGAGATCTCAGGTACTGTAATGTTCTTTTTCATAAAATGATAATGAAGTTGCTGAAGCAAAACAAACACATATACAAATTGTAGAAATGTGAATGGATTTGAGGTTTTCAGTTAATTGCAACTTCAATCTAAGGATAAAACATTTAAAAATCATTTTATTGGGGACTCATACAATTCTTATCACAATCCATTCTTCCATCCACTGTATGCCAAGCATATTTGTACATTGGTTGCCTTCATCATTCCCAAAACATTTGCTTTCTACTTAAGCCCTTGGTATCAGTTCTTCATTTCCCCCAAGCCACCATCCGTCATGAACCCTTGGTAATTTATAGATTAGTATTATTTTTATAAGACAACTCATTCTTATGGCAGGTTTATGGCAATGAAGGCCACCTCAATGTGCCCCAACACCTCTTCTACTAATGTCTCTCTCTCTTTCTCTCATGTTTTCCATCCTTCCATTTATCAACACTTGAACTACTAAATATTTCATTTATTTACATTATTTTTATGTGTCTCCACTAAAAGATAACCTCTATGAAGGCAGGATGGTTGCCTGTATTTGTGTTGACTGTATTCCCAAGAAAGTTCCAGGAGTTAGAGATCATTAGAAATGCACTGAATGAATGAATATTTGAATAAAGAAGTTATATCTTTGCATGAAGTAGAGCTGAAATACAAGATTGAGAGTCCTAGCACATAATCATGGTGTATTCATGTAAACTCTCCTAATGTTTGTTTCCATGTTTATAAAAGAAAAATGCTCATAAGAGTTTTTGTTAACATTAAATTTATGCATCACATTTCTCTGCTTATTTTTACCTTGATAGAATACCCAGTAATAAGTCACAAGGAGTTTGAAGTGTCAGTGTTTAAGTGTTTTGATGCTAATATAAAGGTCAGGGGTCCAATCCCACCAGCTGCTCCCTGAGAAACAGAGTTGGCTATATGCTTCCATAAAGATCAAAGGCTTCTAGGGGCTGAGCCCTGGTGGCATAGTGTTTATGTGCAGGACTGCGGCCCACTGGGTTGGCGGTTCAAATCCAGCAGCAGCTCTTCAGGAGCAAGGCTGGGCCTCCTCCCACCAGAGGGCAGTGATGTCCACCCCCCCCCCCCATAAAAAGATCAATGGCTTCTAGACTCATTCTATACTTTTTCACAGGGTCACTAAGAGTCAGAATCTACTCAGCAGCAGTGAGTTTCATGGGTACCAACAATGGGTGTGAACACATTCAGAAAAAAAAAAACACTACTCTTTTTTCACATTCACTTGACTTTGACAATCTTATTTCACTCTTGTGGAGATTTTATTGTTGAGACTTTGAAACAAAAAAAAGCAAATGTTTACTATTCCATTAAACACACAGACAAACCTAACACATTGCTATGAAGTCGATTTTGATTCATAGGAAGCATATGTAGAATTTCTGAGGCTGAAACACTTTATTGAACTCAGTTTTCACCTTGAAGCAGCTGCTGAGTTGGAAATGCCCAGTTTGTGGCTACTAATCCAAGAGTTACTCCACCATATCAATCTCTGCTGGACCCAGGCATTAGGACAAGAGTTTACATAAAAAGTTAGGTAAGCGTTGAGATATAAAATTTATCAGATGCAGTAATTTTGTGGGTCAGACAAATACATATTATCACCAAGTAACACGTGAGTTGCAGTAACCAACAGTACCTCAGGAACTCCATAATGAAACAGCAACCACTTGTAACAAAACTATTGGGGATTCCCACTACCAAGATGGGAGAGTAGCTTGGCTGTCAAGCCAGTCTCAGGAGAAAACTACAGGCCTGATATGCTTTGTGGGGAAAAGCTGTCAGTAGCCTCTTGGAAGAATCTCTGTCATTGAACACAGAAGGGACCTTCAGAGGAACCCAAAGTAATGGACACAGTGAAATGGTGAGCAGATATGTTTCTACAAATGACAAGTTCTTAAGATTCACACATGTATATTACTAGGAGTAGATATTACTAGGAGGTACCCACTACAAATAGGATTTTTTTTTCCCTCAAAGCTGTATCTTTAAATTTTTTGGATTGTTCTTTTTTTTTTCAACCTAAACAACCTTATCACTTTCAATGCTCTACTCTGCACTTCATACATTTGTCAGATCTGCGATTCCATTCTGGGAAACGTTTTTCAAACTCACCTGTTTGGATGGATGACCCCTCCTCCCTCATTTGTCTCTGCGCCTCCTCTATGTCATAAGGTCCCTCTCCTTTCATGTCCCTCTTCATTTACAGAAACAAAAAGAAGCTGCATAAAGTGAAGCCTGGTGAGGCAGGTGCATGGGGCAAAAGAGGCCTTCGGGATTTCTTATTTTGCTTTGTTTTCCCAAACTGGAGCACTGAGGTGGCTGAGTGAGCAGGTGCATTGTGGCAGTGGCAGAACCCGTCTCCTGTCTGTGGGAGACAACATTGGAAACAAAGTATGGGGATTGCACCCAATCTAACCCCACCACACAGAGGCAAAACACTAAGGGTGTGCAACAGAGCAGCAAGAGGAGAAGAAGAAGAAGAAGAAGAAGAAGAAGAAGAAGAAGAAGAAGAAGAAGAAGAAGAAGAAGAAGAAGAAGAAGAAGAAGAAGAAAGTCCGAAGGGAATAACATAAAAAGACTTTGGGGCAGGGTATGCACACCATCAACCAGAGAACACTCCAAAAGGTCAAAAAACAGATCTTGAACTATTTACCAACTTTTCTCTTATTTTTGTCATAGTTTTTTGTTGATGCTACTGCTGTTGCTTTGTTTTGCTCTGTTTTGTTCATAGTGTATATTATTATCTCTGCAGATACATTTAAATATGTTAGGTGGGATAAACAATCTTGAAGAGAAAACAAGGGAACTGACAGTTCCATGGGGACATGGCAGAGGGGGAGGCAGGGAAAAGAAAGTGGGTGTTAACAAACCTAGGGACAAGGGAACAACAAGTGATCCAAAATTGGTGACGAGGAGGATGTAGGAGGCCTGGTAAGGCTTGATCAAGGCTTGATCAAGGGCAATGTAACAAGAGAAATTACTGAAACTCAAATGAATGCTGTGCATGATAGTGGGACAAGAGGAAAATCAAAGGAAATAGAGGAAAGAACTAGGAGACAAAGGGCATATATAGAGGTCTAAATACATCCATTAACTTATATAAATATATTTTTATATGATGCTGGGGAAATAGATCTATGTGCCTATATCTATAGGCATAGTATTAAGGTACCAGGTGAACATTGGACCACCACTTAAGTACTCCCTCAATGCAAGAGCACTTTTTTTCTATTAAACTGGTATTCCATGATGCTCACCTTCCCAACACAGTCACTGAAAGCAAAGTGGTTGTATAAGCAAATGTGGTGAAGTAAGTTGATAGTGTCCAGCTGTCAAAGGATATAGTGTCTTAGGTCTTAGAGACTGAAACATAAACAAGCAGCCATCTTGCTCATGAGCAACAAAGTCCACATAGGAGAAGCAAACCAGCTGGTATGATCATGAGGTGCCAGTGGGATCAGGCATCAAAGAACAAAAAAATCACATCATTGTAATTAAGAGGAATTGCAGAGTGTGGATCCAAACCCATCTTTAGGCTACTGGACATCCCTCTATAGAAGAGTAGTGGGAAGAAAATGAGCTTGTCAGGGTTCAATGTAGCAATGATGAAACATACACCTTTAATGTTAGTCTGGGTAGACTAGAGGAACAAATTTCATAGACACCCATATGGATATAAGGGAATGGTTTATATACAAAATGAATAGAACACTGAGAAAGCATTCCAACCCAGTCCAGTTCAAAGTCATAAGTCCGATATAACCCATATGCTCAATATCAGTCTATAAAATCTCCTTCTGACTCACAAAGTCACAGGCCAGTGGGTGCAGATTCCTGGCGCCGGCAGAGGTCCCCTCATGGCTCCTCATTTCCAGGGCTCAGGGTCTATCAACAGCATCCAGTGGTGGTAGAAGCAACTCAGCACTAGCAGGGGTCTCCCCATGGTTTCTCCAGTTTCAGAGGTCTAGCTCCATCAGGGCAAAGGCATGTGGCTTCTCCTCCGGCTCCTTCAGTTTCTTGGATGCTGCCATCTTGTCTTGTCCATGATTAATCGTCTCTGAGACTAACTCCCAACAACTGGGGAAAATCGCTTCTCATCTTCATGAGGGAAATATCGCAAGATTTCCCAGATGTATCAGGAGAAAGCCATGCCCATACAGAGGCCTCATTGGCTATTCAATGGCTATCTCCAGATTAACGGGCTAGAGTCCACTCCTATATTTTAATCATAAAATTAACATAAGCACATGACTGCCACAACTTTCCTCTAGTTCTTCAGTTTCCTTCCGCTCGTGATCATGATCACAATTCTAACTTACAAATCTGGCTAGAAGAGAGGATGTACCCTGGTATGGATTGGAACTGGAAACACAGGGAATCCAAGACAGATGAACCCTTCAGGAGTAGTGGTGACATATTTTGGCCGGTTCAGGAAATTGACAGATGTCCAACATGAACTTGGTCATCAATCAATATTTCACCATTTTTGAAATGAGAAGGTCGCCAGTAAAGTTGAGTTTTTCCCTTAGCCCTTCTATTGTTAATTGTGTTGAACACCACAACAGTTTCTATGGCATTTTTCCTGAGCCAGAAATAAAACTACACCTCCGCTGTTGTTCTCTTAAATTAACCATCACAAAAAAAAAATGAGATTGGAAAGAAATTCACTGTGACCAGGTGACGCCACTGGATGCACTAATCCAAAGTGAGCTGCTAGATGCTTGCTTTGCAGGAAAATTGCATACTAGAAATCTCCACTTAATGGAGCTTTTTTCTGTTTATTGGGGGGTACCCTCTCATATAGATAATTTATGATTGCAATAACTAGTAATGCATTTCCTAAACTTTAGGATGCTTTACTGCAATATGGAATGAAAATGTTTTTAAATAGTTATGTAAAAAAATTTAAGGGACTCCAATCTGGCCTCCTGTATTTCTATATTAAATGTTTTTAAGAGGATGAGACAGACAAAGAGAAGCCAAATAAAGAAACTGAGTTGTAGATATAGTGTCACAGCAGAAACATCAAAAATATGCTACAGCATCAATTGAAGCAGAGTAAGGTGAGAAAGAGCTAGAAATAGGCAGCCAGGAAATTTTTGTAACCCACACTTAAGTATGAGTATCCTTTTTGGTCCTTAAATGAGCTCTATCCCATAACTGCAAATCACCAATAATGGAATTCATATTTCAGAGAATTTTTCAACTTCCTACTGTTGTACAATGACTTAAATTACTTTAATTTGGGCTGAGCCCCGGTGGTATAGTGGTTGTGTGCATGACTGCGATCCACACGGTTGGTGGTTCAAATCCAGCAACAGCTCTCCAGTAACAAGGCTGGGCCTCCTACTCCCACCAGGGCAGTGATGCCCACAAAAAAAAAAGACTTTAATTTCCCCTTATAAACAAGCAAACAAACACAATGTGTCTCAGTATGGATAGATCTCATTGCACTTGGTGAAAATAAAGTGATCTTCACTCGCGCCAGCGTGCCAAAATTTTCTTGCTGCTGCTCCCAGGCTGTGGCGGTGATGTTTTCAACTCTAATACATAGATATAAGCCATTTATCGTGAGTCTGCTCATGCCTGAAGATATTTTAATAGAATGAGACCTGAGTCTTTTTCAGCTTCGTAAGCACTTTTTCAGTCTTGATTCCGGGAAGCTATCATTATTCCCTTCCCTGGGACCAACATCTCTCTCTCATTTTAATACCTTCAAAAGCTGAGGAGTGTCCTGTTTAAATTCACTTCTAATGACAAATATCTGTACCAATTAGGACCAGAGGTTTTCATTCGACTTATACTAGGAAATGCATCTTATGCCCATCCAATGGTCTAATCACAAAGCCTTATGCACAGCATAGCATTATTTCACTAGTGTGGTTGGCCACTATAGTATCCTGTAGGTAATGTGGTAATTATGGTCCCTTTGGATTAAATAATCACAAAGAACTGTTAGCATTATTGCTTACCCAGCTCCTGGTGCTGAAAACTGTTTCTTGTCCTTGTTGGATAAAAGCAAATCTATAGTTGTGTGTTTGTTTGCTTTCCTCCCTTCTTTCTTCTAATGAGGTCGCCGTGGGGTATGCTGTGTGCTGGAGTCGACACCGACTCACAGCGACCCCGGCAGGAAGATGAACGTGGCCCCCGAGGGCCTTCTCAACTGTCCTCTTTGCAGAAGTCGTCCGGCCCTCTTTCTTGCACAGTATTTCTGGTGAGTTTGAACAGCCAATCTCTCTGCTCTAGATGGAGCATTTAACCATTGCACTACATGGGAGGGGAGAAACAAGGAAGAGTCTCCATTTCCGGGACTCTTTTAGTAGTGAAATCGTGTCCACAGTGTGCTCCACACAGGTGATCCCAGGTGAGAGGAGGCCCAGGGGCGGACAGTCCTTCTGGAGGGCAGGGTGGTTCCTGGGGGCAGAGTGCATCAAAATGTAGAAAGCTGACTGAGCTGGTGCCCTAGAGTGTGGATGTCCGCTTCACCCACCCCTGCTCAGCCGCCATTCACGGTCAGGTTAACGTGAAGACTTCCTCCCAGTTTGCGAGTGTGGCTTTGCTTCTCTAACGATTTCAGCATTGTGGCTTGCTCTAAAGCCTTCTCTCAATGGGTTCAAGAAAAGTCCGATTTCCAATTTATTCTGCTGCTTCTTGTTGCAAGGATCAAAGTAAAGGCTTCCAGGGTGTGAGAGTGTTGGCGCTGAGCCGAGGCCATTCTCATTTTACGGTCCCAAAGATGGAAATCCCTAGAACATGTTTCGCATATCGAAACAACCAGGAAATCTCTCCACTCATTGCCAGGCGATGAGCATCTGCAGTGAGATAAGCCACACAGCATAATACACAGCGCTTTAAATTGGAAGATTTTTTTTTTATGACACAGCACTACGGTGTTCCTTTTTAAAGGCAATGCATAAACCAAACATCCAAACCCGTTGTCACTGAGTCAATGATAAACTCATAGGGACCCAACTTGGCCGAGTTGAACTGCCCTATGGGGTAAACACACACACACGCACACACACACACACACACAGTAGATCCTTCAGGAAGCAGAGTGTCAGAGCTTTGGCCCATGAAGCTGCTGGGGTTGGAACATGCTGCCATCTTTTCAGTTAAGAGCCAAGGGTTAACCAGTGGGCCACTAGGAGTCTTCCTCCTCGCGTGATCTTAACAAGTGCATGCTTGTCGTCAGAGACACATGTTGTTAGGCTAGAGTGCGCATCTCGTCTTCTTGGGCATGTTCCATATGCTACACAGCTAATGCTTTCTAGGGTATTTCTTTTTTTTTTTTTTTAGGGTATTTCTTTTGTAAAGTGGAGCATTATAAAAATTGGAAAGTGAAAATTGAATAAGATATTGATGTGGAATTCTTTCCAAAGTTATATTGGCAAAACCATTTGAAAATATTAGGAACAAAGATTTGCTGAAAATGTAGTTTTATCCAATTAAGATAATTACATTTTACTTAATTAAAAAATACCCAAGTGCCAAATCGGTCCTTTTGTTCCTCTACTGAATTATAGGAAGTTTTAATTTTCATGTTATTCACTGGTTGAGTCAGTGCTAGAAGAAATGTCAACCTAAATGGTTTTGAAGCGTTAAAACCATCTTTTTATATATTATCTCTCTCTAATCTGATTTAGAAGTGTGTAGTTTAAAATGCTGAGCATGTTCTTCTGCTTTGGTTTTCTCTCCGTCCTTGCACATTGTGTCATGAGTCTTTCTCTTGTCTTCTGGGGCAGCCCCTGGGAGATCTTCTGAGCAGTTCAGCAACCTCATCATTTCTTCCATTCGTCTTTACTGCTCAACACCCAAGATCAAGTTTCAGATTCTTTTTTGGCCTCCAATTGGTCTTTTTTCCCCCTGTCATCTTAATAAGTTTTTCTTTCTCCCGATGACATATTTTTTATGACAACACATAACTACTCTGGTTTTAACATTCGGTATGTCAAATCCATCCTTGAGATGGTCTCCAAGTTTAGGCAGAACACATTCAAATTTGCATTTTGGAATTTGTGAACTTGTTTTAATTTTCTTTAGCTTCAATTGGAACTTGTATAGGAACAAGTGATATTCTGCTCTGTAGTCAGTCCCTGGCCTTGTCCTGCCTGAATGATGATATTGAGCATATTTTGTCTCTTCACAGATGTAGTCAATTTGATTTCTGTGTATTTCATCTGGCAATATTCACATGTGTAGTCACAATTTATGTTGCTGCAAAAGGGTATTTGCAATGAATAAGATAATTTTTTCACCATATCTCTGACATCCATTTTTATCACCAAGACTATATCAATCTTCTTTTTTATAACTTTCACACTCCAAGCATCCAGAATTTTTCAATGCTGCTCTGAGCAGGAATGGTATTCTGGAGGCTTGGTGGGTTATGCTGCAGTTCCTTCTCTCTCTCTCTCTCTCTCTCTCTCTCTCTCTCTCTCTCTCTCTCTTTCCCTCTTACTTTGCTCCCATGTGAACTGGGCAGACCCAACAATCTCCCACGGCTGGATCTTCAGTGCTGTTCTCTGAATTGCATTCTTCTGGGCAGGAAGATGATGTAGTAGCCAGTGCACAGAGAGAACCAGGGACTGGCCCCGCCTTGAGACATGATGCCCTCTCACTGATGCACTGGGCTATGGAGACACAGAGTGAGAATTGTGCATGGTGTGACAGCACCTCCACACACCACAGCGAAACATGGAGGGAGCACAGCAGAAGATCAAGGGGAGAAAAACAATAAAGAACCCCAAAATAGACCTTGGAATCAGTATGCAGCATGGGACTCTTCACCAGATCGGATTGGAAAACATTCAGAAGAGTGAGTAGACAGACCTGGAACTATTTATAGGTCGGGTTTTTTGCCTTTTTCCCCTCTTTCTTATGTTTATCCATATAGGATAGGCAGGATAACTGATCTCAAGTAGAAAACAAAAGGGTCTACTGCATTGATGGGTCATGGGTGAGGAGGAGGGGGCAGGAAAGAAGAGGCCACCCAATAAGAAAAGGAAACAATAAGAGACCTGAAACTGATGGTGAGGAGTCCAAAGAATTCCTGATGGGGTCGGAACAAGCACAATGTAGCTGAGAAAAAGCATTGAGAATCAAATGAAGATAGAGCATGATGGTGGGATTGGAGGAAAGTAGAAATAAATAGACGAATAGCTAGGAGACAAAAGACACTTATAGAGGTATAAATAGAGGCATGAATATATAAATACTTTAATATATAAAGATGGAGATATAGGTCTATGTAGATATATTTAGGTATTAAGTATTAAGGTAGCAGATGGGCATTGGATCTCTACTCAAGTATACCAAGAACACTTTTTTCCTAATAACCCATATTCTTTCATGCTTACCTTACTAACATAATCACTGACGTCAAAATTGATAAGCAAGCAAATATGATGAAGAAAGCTGATGGTACCCAATTATTAAAATATATAGTATCTGGGATCTTAAAGGCTTGTCTTAAACAGGCAATCATTTAGCAGGGAAGAAAAAAAATCCCACATGGAAGAAGCCCATCAGCCTGTGTAATCACAAGATGGCAACAGGGTAAAATATCAGGCATCAGAAGACCCCAAAACAAATAAATATACCAATACAAATTATGGAGGTTGAAGTGGAGACACAAAGCTCATCTCTACATAATTGAGCATTCCCTCACAGAAGGGTTATAAGGAAATAGACATACAGGGAGCAGCTCAGCACCAATGAAACACACACCATTCCTCCAGTTCTTTAGCGCTTCCCCTGGCCCCCACTATCATATACCCAGTTCCACCTTACAATCCTGGCTAGATAAGAGCATACATACTGTTACAGATAACAGCTCCTGACACATGGAATTCAGAACAGATAAGCCCCATAGGAACAATAATGGGAGTAGCAATACCATGAGGGTAAGAAGAAGATGGGGGAGAAGAGGGAGAAATGGGGAACTGATTGAAATGATCTACCTGTAATTCAGTGCTCCACCCTATCTCAGGTGTATAGAAAACAGTAACAATATGCACTAAGGGAGACAGGCAATGAAAGATATGAAAATAATAGTAATTTATAATTTATCAGGTGTTTATGAGAGTGAGAGGGTGGGGGAAGGAGGAATAAAAGAGGATCTGATAGCAAGGGCTTAAACAGAAAGAAAATGTATTGAAAATTATGATGGTAATATATGTACATGTTTTATTTTTCTTCTCATGTCTGTCCATATCAAGTGCTTTATGCACTGGATACATGGATTTTTATAAGAGCTGTAAGAGCCCCCAATAAAAATAATTTATTAAAATTAAAAGAGAATTATCAATGAATTTGATTTTGATTTATGAATTATTAATCAATCTCAAATATACGAAGATGATATAATTCTTTAGTTTCTTCAAGTTGGCTTTCACAGTTGATGCATCAATTTGAAGAATACTCATACCAGCACTTTTTTTTGTAGGCATAGGGATATTTATTATTCTACCACTGATGGCGTTGTATTACATGATAGATCTTTAAAAGATCTTTCTGATGACAAGTACAAATCTGCTGCAAAAGACCTCTTTCAAGTAACAATGTCACTTTCAGTGTTAAGGCAGTACTCAACCAAGTCATGGTATTTACAAAAGATCTCTACACTTGTGACAAGTGGACAATGAATCATGACGACCAAGGAAACACTGATACATTTAAATGTAGTGTGGGTGAAGAAGATCAAATATCTCATGGTTTGTGAGATGAAGGAACAGATCTGACTTGGAAGAAGCAAGGTTACTATTTATAGGAAAGGATGGTAGGAAGACTCTTCTACTTTAGCTGTGTTATCAATAAGGCCAGTTTCTAGAGAAGGGCAACATGGTTGGTAAAGTAGATCCAGGGAGAAAAAGAAGGGTCTCCCTGGGTGCAGACAGAAGAGCTCCAACAACGGGTTGAAATAGAGCAACACTTGGGAGGACGGTTCCACACTGGGCAGTGTTTAGTTCTGTACAATATGGGATAGCTCTGTGTTGGAACTAACACAGCTGCACCTACCACAGCAATAACAGTTAAAAGGGGGCACTGTGAGATATATCCTGCACTTCATCTTCAGAGTGAGAATGGTGACTAAAATGAACAAATGCTGAAATGTCTCTTTTTTCCATTTATGCTGATGAGAGCTTATGGCTGATATTTTGGGGTAGAAGACCGCATGTCCATTCAAAATTATGCTAGAGGAGCAGGAGAACTGGCAGCAAGCCCTCAGATTCTCTGTGCCACATAAGAAGGGGCTTCATCAAGTTTGTGGGGAAAATGCTGTTATATTTTAATTCCAGTTTTTCATGAATGTTTTGAAGCCCTTTCAAGATTCTGGCCAATTAAAAATACAACATCATAAAATTCTTGCCCTTGTTCCTTAATTATTAGCTCCTCTGGAAAAGGTAGACTATTTCCCTTAAGTACCAGAATTACAATGCATGAGGTGGCTTCTTTAATTTTATGAAAGAAAGGGGCTTTACTAATGTTTTTTAAAAGAAGACCATATTACAGATCTATTTCACTTCTGTCACCATCATTCAGAGAGCTTTCCTAATGCCAAATCTGTCTGTACTCATGTCTGAAAGGGGGCCAGGAGAGGCTCAAAGGGACAGGGATTCTGAGTGGCAGGCTGTTTGAGGCCTGCTTCCCAACAGAGAACGTGAGACTTGTCCACTGCTTCTACACTGATCATTTTGATGATGGAATATTGTACCTCATTATTGGTTATGACTTTAAACCATGTCAAAATGGAGAGAGAGAAAAAATCTATTGATGGCAAAACACAATCTCTGACAGCTTGTTTTTTAAAAAGGTATCTCTAGGAATGTAAAGTGGGAATTTTAAGAGCAACTAGCTCTGTGATTATGTTTTTCTTTGAAGCTTGCCAAAAAAAGGATGTCTGCACGTACCTTTGGACGACATGGAGATGCTGTGTTCCATCCTGGTGCTAAAAAGACTGATATGTTGACTTAAGTCTAAGGGGCCAGTTTTCCCATGAGAACAGAAAGTGTGAGAGGGGTCTAGATTGGTGAATAAGAGGACATCACTTAAGCCACTGTAAATCCAACAAAATCATTGTATTTAGGAAGGTTGAATTGTATGGAGCCTCAAATATTTGTTGATGCAAAAGTCACAGATCTTTATTTCAAATGATCTTTCAGATTTGTATGCTATGCCATAATGGAGTCCATGTTGTTATCAGGGAATAATCATTTGTGTAACACAGGTTGTGAATGATTGATTTACATGGCATTATGATTTCAATTGTTCCCTCTCAAAATGTATGTTGTAAATTCTAGTCTCTAAGGTTCAAAGTTCAAATTGGCAGAAAGAGGAGGTTGTTTGCCACAGTAAGGATTTGCTGTTGTTAGGGACCCTTGAGCCACAGCAAACTCCTCACCCCACAGTGCAAAACAAAACCAAGTAAGGGCCAGCCTGGGATCAACCTCTGAATGTGTATATGTGCATTGATTGAGGCCACCAGGTGTTCTTCCAAGCTGATGAGCTTATCTTCTGGAATTATATGGATCAATGTTTCCTTGCTATGAATGCCCCTCAGAAGTTGACTACCTCTTGGTTTGGGCTAGTCTCTGTTTAGTCTCAAAACTCTGCTGAATGAGTGAACACTTACTGTCTTGGAGACCCTGGAGTGTCACTTACTCTGTCCTAAAACCCACCACCACCAAGTTGATTCTGCTGCATATAGATGGTTTCTGAAGTTGGGACTATTTACCAGAGTATACGGTCTCCTTTTTGTCTTGAAGAGGAACTGCCAAACTTGCTGTTGGTCTAAGAGCACCACCAGGGATCCTTCTCTGTCCTAGAGTTGCTGGCTCCATGTTGGAATTGACTGGAAGGCAGCGGGTTTGACTTTGAGTATACCTTTGGAAAGAAACAAACAAAAACAGCTTTGTGGTACCATGGTTAGCTTCTTGGTGGCTAACCAACATTCTGGACCAGGCAGCCTGTCTACGAGAAAAAACAAACAAACAAGCGTATCTCCTTTCTCTTAACAAGATCTTTGTTGTTCTCATGAGCTGCTGCCTAGTCCCTTTCAACTCAGAGTGAGCCTATGGCCAACAGACCTGCCCCACCCCTCGTCCTGCATCATCATCCCCATTGTTGTTATGTTTCAGCCCATTGTTGCAGCTCGGTGTCAACTCATCATAGCACCTTTCTCTACTTCACTGCATCTTTGCTTCACCAAGTATGATGTCCTTCTCCAGGGACTGGTCTGTCCTGATAACATGTCCAAAGTATGTGAGATAAGTCTTGCCATCCTGCTTTCTAGGGAGCACTCTGACTATTCCTTTGCCAAGACAGATTTATCTTGGAAGTCCATGGTATTTTCAGTATTCCTCTCCCTCACCATAATTCAAATGGAAAAGGGTGCATTCTAGGAAAACCAATGGAACAGTTCTACTCCATTCTCCAGGATCCGTGTATTCCCATGAAAGCCATCTTATTTTAGAATGAGATTTTTGTTATTTTAAGGAGGTCCTATCAGTGTGGTGTGTGTCTTAACAAATTACCTGGGATTTCTGTGAGCAGATTAAGCACAGAAGGCAGGGAGCACAAATGGAGAGAGATCACAATTGAAGAGAAGTTCAGAGACAAGGAGTCCCCCAGAGCAGATCAAAGGAGTGCCTTATTTTTGCAGTTGCACCCTGAATTACAACTTCCTGCCTTTTAACTGCGAGGAAATAGACTTTGTTCATTAAACCCACCAATTTACGGTGTTTCTTTTACAGCAGAGCTGGCAAGCATGACACCCAGTCTGAGAGACCCTGTAGGTTGTGTGTTCTATAAGCAGGAGCTTTGAGAAGCCAAGCCATCTATTTAAGTGCCCCATGGAGTGGGCTTTTTCATGGATAAGTTGTTATGCAGGCATGCCTTGGAGTCAGACCTCCACTGCCATCATCCTTCCAGGAATCTGCCCATGAAGCTGTTGAAATATCACAGAGGGATTGAACAGGGGGCGGGGAGTGGGCAGTCAGACCCTGCTTTCTTGCACATTTACTTCGGGGACAAGCATTCACCTTTGAAGGTGGGGTTGAGTAGCTTCATAGAGTGAACCCCATCCAATGCCCAAACCAGGAATGGTGGGGGTGGGGGGGTGGCGTGGAAAGCATCCTTCTGTTCTTTTGCTCAAGTTCCCAACCTACCTGTGTGGGAAGCCTGCATCCTTTCTAGCCTATCACTTTCTAAGATCTGAGGACAAAGTCACTTCTGTATACGCAAATTATAGCATGTGGGGGAATATAAAGATACTGTCAGTGGCAGAGTGACAAAGCCTAAATAATTCAGAAACTAGCTTCTTTCTTTAGTCTCCTTATAAAGTGCTTTTTGCATGTGATTGATAGAAATCGTGCTAAATCTAGAGGGGGGAATGTAAAAAGTTCCAGGTAAAAATTTAGATGTAATCTCTTATCTTTTTCTTCATATCCAAAATATACATCCAGGGGGAAGCCAAGGAATTCTCAAGGTTAGACAAGCTCCGCATAATGAAGGACATAATTTGGGCTCCTCTAAGAACCTGTGCCTGGAACCCCAATCAAGACTGATCCTGATATAAAGGTCTACAAGAACCTAGAACGTGTTCCATCTCTAATTTCCTCAGAGAACCGTGTTGTGTTATATATGAAACCCAACGTCCTGGTTTGGATTTGAAGCTGGTAAAACCCGGTGCATTTCATGCGAGTATTCATTCTCACTTGGTGTCATTGGGGGCTGATTCCAGCTGCTAAGATTAGAATCACAGCATCATTCTGTAAGCACTGATCTGTCACATGCGTTTTCGAGTCGTTTCCATGTGTGTTTCTTATAAATCTGTATCTTCATAGTCCCTGCAAGTCCTTCTCTGATTGGGGTTCTAAGCACAGGCTCTTAGAGGAGCTGTGCTGACCCAGTGGGAGCCGCTGTGTGCATCTGTCACCCAACTGGTGACAGCCTTTCTCCCTTGGAGCTGCTTGTGGTCTTGAACCGCCGAGCATGCAGGTCGCTGTCCAGCACTTACCCACTCCACCAGGGCTGCTGCTTGACAACATTGATATCTTTAAAAGAAGGCGGAAGCTTACCTAGATGATATGCGAA